>KE370874.1:53669-71479 GCA_000418225.1 Zizania latifolia
GACTTCACCGGTTGCGTCGCCGCTCACTCACCGCTGCGCAGAGAGGAATCGCAAAGTTCACGGACAAAAGCAGTTCAGCACTGGGATAAATACCGACGTTTGCAACAGAACGGATGATTGTATCAGTTGGGTGATGGGCTGCGAGGTTGGGCCGCACGTGATGGGCTGCATATTGCGTCGCGCATAACAGGCTGCAGATTACGTGATGGGCTTCTCCCCCGTGACGGGCTGCTCTCTTAAAATGGACCGTGCGCAATAGTTGGGACAGTATACCGTCCACTAGATTTTCCAATAAAATATTGGTTCTATATACTAAAACACTTTAAAAGCAGCGCAGTACAAATGATTTTCTCTGTTTATATCTAGTATAGATGTTGGATATGAGTAAGTATTAAACATTAATATTTTGTTTACGAGGTTTACTTATCATTTTTTATACCATATTCTTATAAAACGATTTATAAAAAATCGGACTGATTTTTTCTACCATCTCGTCATTAAACGATTTATAAAAAGTCGGACTAATTTTGACGGTAACAGTAGAGATGCCAATGCTCAATGCAAGCTCGCTACATATGAACAACAAAAGCTTGGTACATCTATGACTCGCCAAAGATGCATAATGGATAAAAACGTTAAAAATGACCACTGAATGGAGTAACTTAAACAAGAAATACTATAGACGAGGGACGACAACACTGAATAATGATGAAATAATAATCTAATATATACATCTATATGTTGCTTATGATTTTCACTATATTATAATCGCTCTTGTTATATTTATTGACAGTCACAAAATAATAACTTTTTCATATGTGCCCGGTCAATATAATTCTATAGCTATTTTTATATCACAAAGCTTATTTGGCATCACGTTTCATGCTTTAGGCCCATTCGTTTTAGCCTTGTCCAAACAGGGCCTAAGTCCAGGCACATTTTCTAAACTTTTAGGACTTCTTTGAAATGGATGATATTAAAAATATATGAATACATGAAACATATAGATAAATTGTTCCATATTTTAGATATTATAAGATTTTAAAACATATGAATACTTGAGATAATGTCTTTGGATAGAGCATAATAATTGAAACACATGAATTTTCAAGAAAATCATATGTAAAAGAGAGAAAATAGATAGAGGAAGAGAGAGAGTGCATTGCGTTACTTATAAAAAAGAAAAACATGCTTATTTTACACTGGAAAATGACTTCAGAATCAAATCTAAAGATTTTTACATACAAAATCTTTAGTTTTAAAGGAAAACATTTTCCATGGATTTGAATCTTTAAAAAACTTTAGAATTTTCTTCAATCCAAACAAGCAATTAAACAATACAATTTATCAAAAAAACATGGATCATTTAAACCTTTAAATAATTATTATAAAACTTTATCTATCATCCATTTTTTCATAACCTGTTTCAAACGAGTTTACGAATAAAATGTACATGGAATCTGCATAGCCAAAATTTGAACTCCCACGGCACACGAAAAAGAGTGGAAACTCTCGCCGAGCAGCCACGAGCGGCGGCTGGCAGAAGTTTCCGTTTCAGTTCGCCTTCTTTCTAGAACCCCAATAAGATGCCACCCGAGGACGCACGCACACCTCGAATCATCTGGAGCCGTCGCACCGCAGCCGTCGCCCACCGCCGTGCACCTCGCGGCGGCGACACGTGGTCGATAGGGGGGAGGGCGAGATCGAGGCCGACGCCCGCTGATGGACCCGTCCGACGTCGAGATGGAGGCCGCGGAGGCGGAGCCTACGCCCCAGCCTCCTCACCCGCCACCTCAGCCGGCTTCGGCGGGGGAGGGGTGGAGCATGCTGTCCCGCGCCCGCGCGCTGCTGGAGGAGGGCAAGCCGTCCCTCGCGCTGCAGGCGGTGAGCTACCTCTCGTCCCTTCGCCTCTTGCATTCCGCTTCCATTTCGCTTGCTGTGTACGCGTCGATCCCTCGGTTGGTGCTTGGAATGGGAAATTGTCTAGGTCTGTGACACGTACCTTACCCAGTTGATGGGAGGTTGATCATTCGGTTAGAGGATCACAGTGTTTTCTGTGATTTGATTTCGCTTCTGATAGTATTCTCGATGGCGTAATCCAGCTTGGGATTTTTCGCACAGATAGAGAAAGCGGTTAGGTGTGGTTCGTTCTAGGTTTAGGGTTTAGGCCGCGGGGTTTGGGATTTGTTAGGTATGATCCAATTGAGAAGATGCTTCTCACCTTTACACTTATCCCTTTCGTCTATGTCCTTGTTTCTTAGACTGCCAATAAGCGTTATTATGCTTCTCGTCCTTGAGAACTAGATAAGAAGATTATGAAGTGACGCATGCACAGGGAATTGCATAGTTCCAGTATGCCCGATGTGATTTCATAACCATCAGTAATTCAACTTACAGTTCGCAAATGAGTTCCCATATTTTGGTCATGGAAAGGGGGAAAGTCAAACTGATTAGGTGTGGCCATGCAAATCTTTTAATCCTTTCAACTGCCATAATGTTTGATCTATTGGCTGAATTTCCCGCGCAATTGCACATTAATTCTCGAGAAATTAATTATTCGAGTTACAGTTCCTACACAATCACACCTATAGTTTTGTTATTTTTTGAGAGGTTGGTTGTTATAGTTTGTTTACTGCACAATTTCATTTTCCGATGTTTCTCCCTAATTATTAGAGTCTGTCCCCAATACATTTTCCTTTTCTGTTTTTTGCTTCAATTGTTACTGGATTTTGGTAAATTTTCTCTTTCCTTTTAGCTAAAGTAGAACTTTGAAGAATGCTATTCATCTGGTTAAAGTGGGAATGGGAATGTCTGCAGGGTCTACTCTAGTATTAGTATATGTTCATGTTGATGTTGTTTTGAAGAAGGGTGCTGGAAATGGGTATTGCCTGAGGAAGGTGATGAATGGATGGAATGATAGATGATCTGACTTTTTAAACAATCAGTTTGAGGGTTTAAACAAACGAATAATCTAACGCTAAAAAGCTGACAAAGTTTCAAAACAATTTTTTTGATATTATTCATATAGAAAGTTTTTGGAGAAATTGCACTATTTAGGAGTTTGAAATGTGTGTACATGATACTTTGGGCGGACTATCCATCCATGACCCACCCAGAGAAGTGAACGGGCCCTAAAACAAACTTGTTTTTTTTCTCGAACGTGCAGGAGAGCTGTGTGTCATTTCATTTTAGAAGAGAAAAGAACTAAGTACAACAAAACACCCACTCAACTTCACCCAAAAACACAACACAACACAACACCCAAACCAACAAAACATTAGAAACACCACAAACTAAAAGAGAGCGACCCTGGCTTGAAAGAGCTATCTAGCCAAAAGACCACGGAGGTCTTCAGCACTAGCAGCACCCCAGATCCCCCCCCAAGCCACAGTCCTGACCAGCAAGATAATATTTGGGGCTGCACCATTAAAAAAACAATTGTTCCGATGCTTCCACAGCTCAAATGCTACCAATATTATCAAAGAGTTAAGTCCCTTTCGAAGTTGCTTGTCGACCATCTTGTACACTCGCTACCACCAACCACTAGCCAAGATCCAAATCCCTGGCTAGTTCACTCAGCTGCATAAGCTCTGACAAACACATAAAGGTCGGACATCCTGAAGCTCCTGAAGAAAAACCAATTTGTCAGGGTCATCTTGAGGCCCATACACTCATCTGATAAGCTTTGCTAGTTTTTGAAGAGTTTATAGCTGTTATTTGAACTATTGAGCTTCAATGAGGCCACATAATCACATATCAACATAGGCAGAATGCTTATCATGAACTGGAGTATGATCTAAAACAAGAATATCCTGATGGACCTTTGCCTTTTGTAGGATGTCTTACGTTCTACATGGAGCAGTTTGTCTCTTAACTCATATGCATATACATTTGGTCACAATTATTCTGCTAGTCACAAATGGCTATTTAAACCCTTCTTGAGATGAATAAGATGCTTAAGGATATAACACAAGACATGAATGAGAAGAAAGTGAACTAGATTCCATGAATTTGAGACAACAGAACTAGTAAACTATTCAATAAATCTTTTTTTGCAGGAATAAATCAAGACGTGAATGAGAAGGAAGTGAACTAGATCCCATGAATTTGAGATAACAGAACTAGTAAATTATTCAATAAATCTTTTTTGCAGGAATAAATCTGGTTAAATTCATTGTGCGCAACTGAAGTTTTGATTTTTTTTAGTACTTACATTTCAATTCCATTGCACAGTCCATGGATATGTATTCTGATATTTGTTAGTCACTACTCACTACTCGGTACATTCCTGATCTCCTTTTCACAATTTCACTGAAATAGTTTAACGAAGATAGCTAAAACGCGCTGACTTCTCTGTAAATACGTAGTTTCAAATTGACATGTGCATTCAAACCTTTTCTAGTTATGTTAATTCAAGTCGTTTCCTTTAATTGATTTTCAAATGCCAAAATTATGCAGATTCTCTTGGCCATAAGATCTCAAGGCGGTGAACAAGCTCTCATGCAGACACTGAACCGTGCGCGGGAACTCTACAGGCAGAGATCGCAGCCCAACCCTAGTGTTGATGATCTTGCTTCGTTGCTTGCACAATGTGCTATAGCAGAGGCACAGTCAACAGGCACTGCACAAGCACCTGGCTCTGACCCTGTCACCATGTTGGATTCTGATGAAGCCTGCATTCTTGCTGAGAGTGGAAGGAAGCAGATAATCTTAGATGCCTTTGCCGATGGCAGCAGCTTCATTTGCTTGAAATGTGGTGGGCTGTTTAGCACCTCACGCAAAGATGAGCACCTGGCCTACTGGTGTGGGACTGCATGATCCTGGTGACACCCTTATACACCTATGGCTGCCCCAGGCAATGATCATGGTACATTGGTACCCATAAGATTTTGATGCTCGAGATACATCTTCTGTTCACCGAAGCAAGTACATTGCCCATGCTGGATATTGTGTGGGATAAAACTTGCCATATCCATTACCTTTAATCTGTTCATTCTGTACTTTCTGCTGGTGGAATGGAAATTCTCTATATGTTTGGCGTTGTTCTTTTCTATCTCTCATGGTAGTCAGATCCAGCTTGACCAGAAAAATGTTTCCATCCACAGGTAGGGGAGAAAACGGGCAATGGAGTAAGCAAATTATACCGTGCCCCTTTTGGCTATGTTTTCCAGCCATTGTTGGATAGTGAAGTATCCATAAGCAGGTGAAGTTACTTATACCAGGTAAGCTGATATGTAAATCTGTAAGGCGGTAGAACTCTGCCATCCTACCTGCTATCATGCCTTAAAAGTGTAGTTTCACTTTGTATTTTCTCTTACCACAACTAAAACCTTTGTTTGGAGGGGCAATAATCAGCTCGTTTTTTTGTACTTTTTACATGAGATTGTTACTTCAGTAAACAACTGTTAGTTATATCTCGAAACTGGCTCCAATAAACATGAGGCATTTCAGTCCTGGGGGTGCTTGTCAGAGTTTGTTGTGTTTCATGCCCGTGTTTTGAGGCTTCACTTGAAGGCAACAAACAAGTATAAATGGACAGGCACCTCCCATCTACAAACTTTAGCCCCTGCTACACCTGTGACTTAAATTCCAAGTGTTAACTGACAGCATCTTCCTATCAGAGGACCACTGTCAAAGGAGGTTCAGTCTTCTTTTCTTCAACATGTTTTTCTCACCAAACATGATATGGTCTATTTGCAACTTTTTTGTTTGATATTTGATATCTACTTGCCCTCACAAATTATGGAGCCAACTTCTTCTGCTTTTCAAGCAATTAATGATGTTCATCATCATCACCTGATTGGCATATTGGCATTGTATGCTACATACTGAAAGCCATGTAAGTCCTCACTTCTTCTCTGATGGAAGTGTCATGGCCTGGTAATTTAGAGGCCAGTATGTTCTCTAGTTGAGTTCAGTTCAGTTGAATAGCTGAAGTTGTGTGCTGTTGTTCAAAAGAAAAATAAAAGAAAACATGGTATTATAGTGACTATGGAATTAGTCTTCTTCTTTGAAAGAAAGCTCTTGTGTCCAGATCATAGGAGTGCCATCCAAACCTAAGAATGTTTTTTTTGATCCACTTTGAAGCAAACTTGCAGGAATTACTTTTTAACTAGCTTGCTTTCTTGCCAAACATGCCAACTACTAATCCATCACAAGCTTATTTTACTTTGCTTAATTAAGCTAGCTAGGCCTTTTTGCCTGTCCCAACTCCCCCATCCCATCCCAACCTCCATTTCTCTTCCAACTTATCTCTCACCTGAAATGTCAGTCACCATTCTTCCATACTCACCACCTCATCTACTAAAACAATCACCTGCAATCCTTCACTCCAAATTCTCACTCAAGAACACAACCATAGATAGATAGAGTCAAGTGTCTCACAGAGGCAAGGAAGAAGAAGAGGAGCCAAGAATTGGAAGGAGATGAAGGGGATGGCTGGGCCGAAGCTGCTTGTCGTGCACCCGGCGTCGAAAAAGCTGGGGTACAATGGAGTGGTGTTGCTGTCGGCGCCGGGCACGGCAGCGTCCATGCCGTTTCTTGGCTCCGGGCGGTGCATGTGGCTCGTCGTGTTCCTCGCGCTGGTCACCTGCGTGCCCCTGCTCACCGTGTTCTCCATGGCGCGCGCGTCGTCGGCGGGGGTGGTGCCGCCGCAGCGTGTCACGTTCACCGTCGGCGCCGCCGCGTCCGCGTCGGCGGCAGGAGAGGGCGGGCTGCCGGGGTACGTGTTCGACGCGCTGGTGCATTACGCGGCGGCGGCGGGGAACTCGACGGCGAGCATGCCAGAGGAGGACGTGCGCGCGATCGCGTCGGTGCTCCGGCGGCGCGCGCCGTGCAGGCTGCTGGTGTTCGGGCTCGGCGCGGAGACGCCGCTGTGGCGCGCGCTGAACCACGGCGGGAGGACGGTGTTCCTCGACGAGAACCCCTACTACGTGGCGCACCTGGAGAGCGCCCACCCTGGCCTGGAGGCCTACGATGTCGCCTACGCCACCACCGTCCGCGAGTTCCCCAACCTCCTCGACGCCGCCCGCGCCTCCCAGGCCGCCGACTGCCGCCCCGTCCAGAACCTGCTCTTCTCCGACTGTCGCCTCGCCATTAACGACCTCCCCAACCAGCTCTACGACGTGTCCTGGGACGTCATCCTCGTGGACGGCCCAAGCGGGTACGCATACACACAAACTCGCACATCTCGATCTCACCTTGCATGCGGCGACGGACATGCATGATGCAGTCGCCATTGATGCTGACGCTGGCTGATGGGTGCGAATGTGCGATGTTTGGATCTAGGTTCACGGAGGGGTCGCCGGGGAGGATTGCGGCGATATTCTCGGCGGCGGTGATGGCGAGGACCAAGGGCGCGGAGACGGAGGTGCTGGTGCACGACTACGAGCGGGAGGTGGAGAGCGCGTGCGCGAGGGAGTTCCTGTGCCAGGAGAACCTCGCGGAGACGACAACCACGCCGTCGCTCGGCCACTTTCTCGTGCGCGGTGGCGACGCCGCCAACCGGGACGCCTTCTGCGGCGGAGGCGCGGCCGCCACCGGCACAAAGAAGGCCAACTAGCCATAGGCCATAGCTACGCCGCGTCCATCCAAGAAGTCCCCTTCTTCTTGACGTGTACTTGACCGATGCCGCCATTGATGGATTCATGCATGTGACCATGTCTAAATTTAAATTTAAAGAGGGGAGCTAGAGATTTAAATCGATCTCCAAGGATGAATGCAATTTGTAAATTAGAGCAAATATAAATGGAAGGATGCCACGCAGCCGTAGCAGCAGCAGCAGCAGCAAGGAGGACAGCGTTCAGTTCAAAACAAGCACAACCCAACAAAGCTGCATGGATTTTTTTGTTTTGTTTTTAAATTACAATCATATAAAGAGCCGATTAGCGGATCGCCGCTCCAGTTTTATACACGTACATTCCGAAGTTTCTATAAATTTCTCGTAAATTAACAATCGGTATAAAAATAATCGGAATTCTATCTTTCACTTGAGAACATTTAGATTTTTTTACTCTTAATATAGAATAATCAGTTTTAACAGTCAAGTTGACCAAATGATTTAAATTATCTAACCTGCAAATTACTCACACAGCTGGATCATTTAATAATCATGATTATATGATAATTCCGATTATTTTAAACTATAATGAAAGAAACTTTATAATCAGATTTCTCATTAGTTAGTACTCACTATTTGTTTTTCCAAATATTAAGCTCACTCAAACATCTTAGACAGAACGGCACGGGGTTGTTTAAAACTTTAAATACACGCTTCCGAAATTATGAGTTTTTTAGTGGAAATGGCCCACTTTTTAACGGACTTTTGGACCGAAGAAGGATGGGTTGGGCCTTGGGCTGGCCCATCTGTCAGGCCCGCAGGCGCCGCGGCTGCGTCTCTCCCATTTTCTATTCGCTCGCCGCCGCCGGCGACGCACGGCACAGGGACGGCAACGATTTTGCTGTTATAAGTTATGCTTGAAGTCTTGAACAATACAACTATTTTTTCCAGACTCAAATTTAACAATATGAAACGGAGAGAGTAATTAAGAATGCAATGCTTGCATAAAGATACTGAAGAATTCTGCTTGCTGCTGCTGCTTATTCCACTGCATCTGAAATTATTAACGTTATTCACAGAGTGCAGAGTAAAATCATCCCACGGGCAAGGTGCTGAATATTGCTCTTACATAACACTATACACATGGAGGCAATGTAGTGTCTCAAACTCTTCAACAGTGTAGGCTACACGTACTACTAGCACAGCGATATGACGACGCCGTCTGACAAGAATCTATGCAACGTGATGTATTTGACCAAAAACAGTTGCAAAGAATGACAGCGATGAGCTCGGTACAAGTTGATGTGAGAAGATCATAGCCCAGCTGAGACCAATCCATGCAATGTGATGATACCACAGACAACGTTGTTGCTGTCGACGACAGGCAAGAACTGCACCGGTGAAGGGGGTGATTCCATCTTCTCCATGGCTTCTACTGCCATTGCATCAGCACTGATTGTTCTTGGGTTCCTGGAATGATCGATCATCAAGCTGCATGTTAGTGAAGGCTCTAGAAAAGTTGCTTCCAAGCAGCTTTTGTGAATCACCAAAGATTCACCTAGACAAATTATGTGTAAACTACAAGGATATGTCCAACAAGCAGAGAAAAAATTCTGAAAAACCGGTTTGTTTATCTGAATATGTCATGTTGATTGTTGAACACTAGCATTTGCATGGCCCCTGTGAAAACTACAGATGATTATTGCAAGAGAGTGGGCACTGTTCTTTAAGAAACAGCACAATTCTTTGGGAAAATGCTACATTTGTAGCTTTAGAATACAAGATAAGAGTCAGCATAATGCCATCTGTTGTTTTCAGGAAAACCACATAGTGAAGGATGAGGGAAAGAAAAGGGGAGTCCCTTATCATGATTTTTGTTTCTACCACTTGATTTTCTTTTGGAAGTTCCTTTCGGCCCAGGCACCCAGCCATGGATACTATGATTCAGTTTGCCATTTTCCAGATAATTGCCTCCAAAAAATTCACTAAAAATGACTTGGAAGATTGAGTAAACATGTTGTACTTAAAAGATCTTACACACCACCACCAAATACAGGTCTAATAAATCCTAGAGATTGAGCATAGACAAACCTGTTGCACATCTCTCCAACCGTGAGATTGAAAATTGCTGGCCCAGTTGCCTTGAGTGTGCGCCGGAGATCACCGTCGGTGAAGGTCCCAATCAAATGATACTCATCATCAACCACAAGTAGACACCCACAACCTTTGCTAGTGAGCTCAGTGAGTTGATCCATGATCATATCTCCCTCCTTGCACAAAGGAAGCTCATCTTGCTTCTTCATAACATCCTTAACCTGCAGGGTGAAATTTTGCAAGGCATGATTTGACACCATAATAGGGTGGTTTGGATGAAGGCAATTACTTCAGGAATCTTTGGGGTTTAGTTAAAATTTAATGGCTACTGTTAACTCATCACAAAATTAGCTAGCATAACTACCACAAGCAAACCGTCAGGAATCATGCAAAAGAAAAAAAGAGGTGCTTTCTAGTATCTTCTCCCATGCATGGAAAGAAGGTGAAAAAGACTGGTAATCTGAATATCCATCCTTAGGAAAAAGACTGGTAATTGATTGCATAGAGAAATAAAATGTTGTTTCGAGTTTCGACAGTGACCCACTGACACAGATGTATCACAAAGACCCAATGAGCATGGTCTGCCTGTGTTATGTGTTCATCATTCCACCCTGGAAATTGCATAACTAAACGCACCGACACAAATCTGATGAAGTAAAATCTAAGATCTGATATTTTCCCCATTGGGGCCAGCAGTAAATTACTCCTTATGTTTTATATTATAAGTCATTTGATTTTTTTAAGTCGAAGTTCTCTAATTTTAACAAAGTTTAAAGAAAATATATTGACATCTAAAACATCAAAGTTAGATTTTTCTATAAAACTAGTTAAAGTTAGAAAAGTTTGCCTTGTTAAAAAAATTAAACGACTTCTAATATGGAATGGAGAGAGTAATACCGAATTTGCTAATGTTTGGAATGCAGGTGTGTAGCTTGTCTATTAGATTACCTTGAAGATGAGGGCCTTGCCGATCTTGCCGGCGGGGTGGTTGGCCGCGTACTGGTCCCTGGAGAGGCGGCGCGCCTCCATGATGGCGGCGACAATGGTGTCCCCGAACACCATCTGTATGGCGGTGGAGGTGACGGGCGCGAGGCCGAAGGGGCACACCTCGCCCTGCAGCGGGAGGTGCACGTTGAGATCGCACGCCGCGGCGAGCGGGCAGTCGGAGCCGGAGGCGGCGGAGGTGAGGGAGATGAGGTAGGCGCCCTTGGCGCGGGCGCAGGGCGCGAGCGCGAGAAGTTCATCGGAGGCGCCGGACTTGGAGAGCAGCACGAGGACGTCCCCGGGGAAGACCGAGCCGATGTCGCCGTGGAGCGCGTCCACGGGTGCCAGGAACCCCGCGCGCGCGAAGCCCAGCGAGGCGAGCGTCTGCGCGAGCTTCCGCGCCACGATGCCGGACTTGCCGACGCCGGTGAAGAACACCGCGCCGGGCGCGTCCAGCAGCGCCTGCGCGAACGCCGCTGCCTGCGCCAGGTCTAGCCGCTCGAAGAAGTGCTCCAGGTTGCGCCGCTGCGCGCCGAACAGCGGAGCCAGGTCCGACGCCGCCACCTTCACCCGCATCTGCGGCGCGCATTCCGGCGAGGAGGCCACGGGGAGCGACCCCATCCTCTTTCCTCTCGCCACGGAGCGGAGGCGGCTGCGCGCGCGGAGGTTGCTTGCGGAAATGCCGCGGCGGCCGGCGGGGGAGCGGATCGCTTTTTCTTTACTTGCGATCTGGGCAAACGGGCCCCGCGGAAGTGGGGATGAAGAAGAGGTGGTGTTCCCGCGTGCTCGCAAGCGGTATGGGATTATTGGAGCTTGAACAAGCGCACAAAGCTTAAAATAATACAATTATTATTGTTTATGCTGGTTATAATTTTGTTATTGATATATAATTTGTTTTTATTTATAAGTTGTATTAAAGCGACCGATACATGAGAGCTATTTTTCTTTTTCTTTTTCTTTTTCCTTTTTATGATATTTATTTATTGGCAGAAATAATACTATGTTTCACACCAAATTTTTATCTAGAGTACTTAAATCAATATTTGTGAATAAGTGTTATTTCAATTTAACTTTGTTAAAAAACAACACAATGTTACACAAGCTCTAATTCCTTTTCCTTTTCCTTTTCGAAGAAATATTCATTTGTTCCCAGAAATAAGCCAAAATTTTGGGGGATATTCGTATGTTTATTTGTGGTTTAGGCTATTTCAATTTCACATCGTTCAAAAAACATTAATGTGTTGCACACATAGTTAAATTTAGTTAGAATCATTGGAGATATGGTTGGTTGGTTTATTGCACGACGGCCTCAGTCCCTGTTTTTTGACTAGAGCCGACGGATGGACAACCTTTAATGCTTGATTTTGGGCACCAACTTTCGTGATTTTCCAGAGAATACACGAGGAAGTATATTTTAACATCACACATACTATATAAATAGTTGTCGACTATATATATATAATTTATTATAAGTTGTTTGATTTTATTTAATGTTATATATATTTAGTTAAGTTTGATTTTTTTTTAAAATCGATTCATACGAGGCCGAGTGATTAGTTCACAGGCACATAGATAGATGGCCACTCAAAGTTGGCGGGCTCTGGTAATGTCAACGTGATTAGGCTAGACGATCGATGATGCAAGTTGCAAGGTGCACCGAGAAAATGAGATGATGGCACTCTCCAGCGACAGTCCATGGACGAGGTAAGCAGCGCGCACATGTCAAGCTTATTTGAATGAAGGAAATTCAAAAGGATTTGTTTAGATTCTTAGGAAAAAAAATTCTGTCACCGAACAAAGTATTTGATTTGTAATTTTTATTAGATTCAAAAATGAGTATAGGTCTGTGCCTCTATTTTATTTTCTCTTTTTGAGTGGAAACGGGTTGTGAGCACCTGGCACCGGATCCCATTAGAACTCCAGCTGAGCTGCTGGAGCGAGAGCAGTACTAGGATAGGTGATCTGAGACACATTCCCGTACTCTCTTTTTGAGAATCATTTATATAAAAGAATCATAAATCAGAATTTGTAAAATCAGAATAAGTATGTCAAACGAGCTTTAACTATCCATCTCGCTTTACGATGGAAAAAAAATTAGATGTATATACAGATGCATCCAGTATATACAGAGTAAGCTATACATATTTAGCTTATTTAGCTTAGATGCACGACATATATATATATATATATATTTTTTTTTTCTATATAACTGTAAATGAGAGGTAGATGAGAGTTGAACGCCGGATAAAAACAGTAGCTATATGTTTAATATATGTTTAAGAGATAAACGCAGTGATCGGATAGCGCATCCAGACAAGCTAGGTGTGTATAAGGATGCACTCAATTTTTTCCATTGCCATGACCCGCCTAGCTCTCCGACGAATTTGGCCTGTTCAGGGGTAACAGATGGGCCCTTGATGGTCCAGCTGGGCCGGGCCGAGTTGGCGTTCAAAATTTTTGTCTCATCCGTGCCATTATTAATTATTAATTAAATAAAGGGAAAAGAAATCACAGGGGAGCGTGCTAGTGGGGGCGGGCTGGGGCCCACCGTTTTTTTCAAAATGCCGCCCCGTTCCACAACCGCAGCCACACCCAGTCAGGTTTCCGCTCCGCTTCCACCACCTGTGCTGCTCGCCGCCGCCGCCGCCGCCGACCACTCGACTGCCGCGACGAGGGATGGAACTCGCGCGATCCGAGGACTGTTCCAAGGAGCACCAGAAGATCTACGCCGGCTGGTTCGCCCTCGCCGACCCAGGTATGTGGTGTTCTCGCCCGCTTCTCCCTCGCGCCGCGCGCCCCCTAAACCCCGAACCCCCCAGCCCCCTGATGGCTTGCTTGATTTTCTGCCGGTTGTTGACGTGTTGTAGATGGAGATGGCCGTGTCACGGGCTCTGACGCCACCAAGTTCTTCGCCATGTCCGGCCTCTCCCGCGCCGACCTCAAGCAGGTGATCCGCCCGCCCGCCCGCCTGAGTTGGTTCTCATTGTATAGCCTGATGAGTGATGATTCATACTGAGTTTTGACAAATCTGTGTCGACCCAAGGTCTGGGCGATCGCGGACTCCAAGCGGCAGGGGTACCTCGGCTTCGGCGAGTTTGTCGCCGCGATGCAGGTTTTTCCCTCATCGCCTCTTTGTTTAACCGTTACAGTTCTTCCGTCCGTGCTGCGGATTAGAGAGGATGCGGCTGCGCGTTATTGATTATTTGTTCCGTTGCGAATTGCAAACTGCAGCTTGTATCCCTTGCGCAAGCGGGGAATGAGATGACGCAGGACAGTCTGAAGCGTAAAGGTTGCTTTTCTTGGTGGTTTCCTTCTTATGTGAGATTCCGAGTTCATGTCTTCTATGTGTGGATGTCTGAACTTTCTGATGGTTCTTGCAGAGCTGATCAACTTGGATCCACCTGTGATGGAAGGTCTTGACGAACTACTTGCTGTAAGTTTATATAATTGATGGGTTCGTTGTCATCGTAGCTCATTTCGACCTTTCACTGTGATTTTGCAATGGATGGTTCATTTTCAGAGATCAAAGGCCATTGTAAAGAGAGTACACCCAGAAGAAAATGGTAACAAATGTGATCCCGGGTGTACCATCTGATGAATCATGTTAGTAAATAAGTTGTGCTAACTTTTCTCTGTCAAGCAGGCACCCCTCAGGTCCAAGTGCCTTCTTCTAATAACTGGTTCGGTTCAAAATCAGCAAAAAAGGTACAGGGTTTTTGTGCATTTTGTGATCTTAATTTTATCATGTTTAACTTCAGGGTAATATTGTTTTGTTACTCTGTAGACTGTAGTTGAGTCATACTGTGATAGAAATGTTCTCAGTACGGTAATGCAAAGTGTAGCACTGGAGTCTGCAGTTCAACAATTCAATGATTTTGTACCTTCATTTGGTATGCAGATGCAGGTGCCTCTGACTGCTGTTACCTCTGTAATCGATGGCTTAAAAAGATTATACACAGAAAAATTGAAGCCTTTGGAGGTTGCATACCGGTTCAACGATTTTGCTTCTCCATTACTGGTATAGACTTATGTTCACATTTATTGTAAAGATATCAATTTCTCTCATGATTTTGTGTTATTGTTCCATTACTCACATGCCCTTACATTGATCGTACCATTTTCCAGGCAAGCAGCGATTTTGATGCAAAGCCAATGGTTATGCTCTTGGGTCAATATTCTACAGGCAAAACAACTTTCATTAAGCATCTGCTGGAAACAAGCTATCCAGGTTCTATGCTTGAACTAATACAGAATATTTCAGTTTCAGCCTTAGCCACACAGTCCATTTTAACTTTGGTTTCCTCTAATATTATCAAAGTGTAACTCTAGTTTTCCCTTTCAATTACAGGAGCTCATGTTGGACCAGAACCAACTACTGACAGATTCGTAGTTGTCATGGTAAATATTAGCATGAGTATTTAATTAACAATTTAACATGCAGCGGTGATATCTGGTATGCCAGTTAGCTATTACTTGAGTATATGAACTATGGGGTATCTCTTCTAACGCAGGAAAATTATATCTGATTAATCTTGCTTTGTTGTATACTCTTGTTTTTTTATATATTTTGTGCTTTCAGAATTCAAAGTACCGTGGCATTTCAGCTAATTTTCACCAAGTTAGAGCTGTTCATCATTTGTCGTCAATAGATTGCAATTTACAAAGTTGCTCAGTTGGCAAACATCAACTCGTTCTGTTCTAAGATGCAAGGATGACACACATCATATACCCTTTCTTCTAAGTTGCATGGTTCACATGTGGACTAAACATATACCATAGTGTGATTTCTTCAGCTTCATAAATTCTTTAGCCATTGCTTTCGGCAGGACTCATCATGGGACAAAAAACACTACTGTCGTTTTTTTATCCCTTTTTCATCATGAAACCATAGGTGTACATCAAAGTTTCATTTAATACACAACTTTATAATGTCTCTCGATTCATTTTAAGTTATTGAAGAAACATGTTTGCATCATATCAAATCAGTTGGTAATTTCGCATTGGCATGTAAGCTGCTACAGTTAGTATATTTAAATATCAATCCCATTAGTTTTTCAGTTTTCTTTTCCATTTTATATCAGTCTGGATCTGATGAAAGGACCATTCCTGGCAATACTATTGCTGTTCAAGCTGACATGCCATTCACTGGTCTTACAACATTCGGCGGTGCTTTTCTGTCAAAGTTCGAATGCTCTCAGATGCCACATCCGGTAAGCTTCGGTTGGTGATATTGACACATGCAGAAGGCATTCATTCCACCAACTAATACGTGCCGTTTTTTCCCTGAAGCTGCTCGATCATATCACCTTTGTCGACACTCCCGGTGTCCTCTCCGGTGAAAAGCAGCGGACGCAGCGTAGCTATGATTTCACTGGCGTAACTTCATGGTTTGCTGCTAAGTGTGACCTTATCCTTCTTCTGTTTGATCCTCACAAGCTTGACATCAGTGATGAGTTCAAACGTGTGATTGCATCTTTACGTGGGCATGATGACAAAATACGTGTAGTGCTGAACAAGGCGGACCAAGTTGACACTCAGCAGGTAGAGGTCTTCTTGCAACCAATATGAAGAGTTACACTGCATCATGTTCATAAAAAATGCGATGTTGTGCACCAGAATCACCTTTCCTTATTCATGCTGCAGCTTATGAGAGTGTATGGTGCACTGATGTGGTCTCTTGGGAAAGTACTCAATACCCCTGAGGTTGCCCGTGTTTATATCGGGTAACTTCTTACTGACTTACATCCTCTATTATATATTTCCTATCTATTTTTTCTGTTTAGTAACTGATTGTTTAATTATACAAACAAAATGATAATCTTGTAGAGTTAGATCAAGGTATTGGAAACTGAAACTCACCCTGAAACTAATGTTTGCAGCTCATTCAATGACAAACCAGTGAGTGAATCAGCTGTTGGGCCAATTGGAAAGGACTTGTTTGAGAAAGAGCAAGAGGACCTCCTTTGTGATCTGAAAGACATTCCTAAGAAGGCCTGTGATCGTCGGGTATGATGTCATCTCCCATTTCTCCGAATTATTTTTTTGGAGTGCTGAATTTTCAATAAATGTCACCATTTGTACTTGCAGGTCAATGAGTTTGTTAAACGTGCTAGAGCTGCCAAGATCCATGCTTACATAATTGGCCATCTGAAGAAGGAGATGCCTGCAATGATGGGGAAAGCTAAGGCGCAACAACGACTCATAGACAACTTGGCGGATGAGTTTGCAAAGGTACTTACTACCATCTTAATTGCTGGATGGTTGGATCTATTCAGCACAGCAAGGTCACTTCCAACAACAGTGACAAATTGATCACCTGATATAATCTTATAGGCGCTGCATTTGTCAAGCAAATCAAATCCATTTTTGCATAATCTTCACGCGATTGCTTCTGAATTCAAACTGCTGGAACAGGTCCAAAGGGAGTACCATCTTCCTGCCGGAGACTTCCCCGACGTTGAGCACTTCAAGGAGGTGCTAGGTGGGTACAGCATCGACAAGTTCGAGAAGATGAAGCCCAAGCTGGTGCAGGCCGTGGACGACATGCTCGCGTATGACATCCCGGAGCTACTCAAGAACTTCAGAAACCCTTACGAGTGAACCCTGCTGACCTCTAGTCAGCTGTAGCTTGTAAGACGGCCTCTCGCGTAGTCGGTCGTGACACTGTGACACACCTGACGAAGGAAGAAGGCATCGATGTTTTTTTTCTACTTTGCACCTGCCTGCCCTTGTCAATGTTTTGAAAACGTCTCGAAATCCTGGAGACGCATAGGCTGGGTGACTGGGTCTGTTTCATTTTAGTCTTTTACTGCCATTCCTGTGCTGCGGCACGATTAAAAAGGGCAGTAATATCTACGTCTTGTTCTGATACAGTCTTCCCTCCGAGGTGTGCAAGTGCAGCAACATGTTGCATTTCTGTGCTGCGCACTTGCTCTACAGTTAAAACGTGTTTCGTTTTGGTATACTGCCCTGTGGTAAGTGGTAACAAAACAGCCGGCGGTCAGAGAATCCATGGGTGTGACACGGAAGATCCCAGCTGATGAAGCGCCAGTGTTTCCTCCCCGCGATCTGCACGGCCGAGCGAGGCAGCCACGGAATATGCCGCGCTAGTGGCACGCAGCGCGACGACCACCTCTCCGCGACGGCACCGGCCACGATAAAGATCCGCACCCAC
>KE370874.1:82624-97051 GCA_000418225.1 Zizania latifolia
AGTTCCTGTATTTTTCATTCCGTTATGCCATATTGATTCTTATTACTAAAACAATGCTTGTTTTTTGGTTCTCAGATAATTGGAATGGACTGCAGTAATGCAATTCGTTGTTCAGCAAAGGTTTGTTTTGTTGCTTTATTGCTATCTCTGTTTGACCTTCGGAGTTACTTACATATCTGCGGTGCAGAAAGGTACTATTCCCCACTATGTAAACACACACAATCTATTACATTAACTTCTTTGTTTTTGTTTGTTTGTAGGAGGGCATAGGCATCACTGAGATACTAGATGCCATCGTGACCAAGATACCCCCACCACAGGATACTGCAAAAAGTCCTCTCAGGGCTCTTATATTTGACAGGTATCTTTTAAGAACTCAGACTACTTAGAATCTCCTCAATGGATGATTCAGGTGCTAAATTTACAAAAAGTAGACAACAATACTAAAATGGTATCGATCATTTTCTGTATGTCTGAACTCTTATACTTGTCTCCTGTGGTTTCAGCTATTATGATCCATACAGAGGTGTAATTGTGTATTTTCGAGTTGTTGACGGCCGTATAAAGAAAGGAGACAAAATATGTTTTATGGCGAGTGGAAAGGTAACTACAGAAAAACTGAAATCTATAAAGCAAACCAGTAAGTTTTGCTATGGTAAAATCGTTTTTGGAAAAAAATAGTTGCATTGGACTATAAAAGTACAACTTTTGCAACATACCACTACAAAAGTGCATTATTTGTCTACTGCCACTTCTATTAGGTTTTTCTCACTTACAATATCGTTTTATAATTACTTCTCCTAGAAGTTCACTCTATCCTCATCTTCTTCACCATCCTTAACTCTGCAGAGTGAATGCTATGCTAAACCTATTTTGTAAACATTAACAGGAATTTGTTGCTGACGAAATTGGTGTATTATCCCCCAAGCAGATGCAAGTTAATGAACTCTATGCTGGCGAGGTAACTTTTGTGTTACCATGTCTTACATCAATTATAAGTCTTAGGTTATATTTTATGTTTGATTATCTCTTCATTTCTACTTTAGTTGTTTTGGTTGAAGTAGAACCACATTTTTCTCAGCATGAAAACATTGCTACTATGTAAATGCCAGAACTTTGGTCTAACTGTCTAAATATGCCATTTATACACTGTTAATGCTACTCATATTATTAATGCAATATTTTGTCAAACAAATTTTTTCTTGACCCGTGACCACTCCTTGATAGGTCGGTTATCTTTCTGCATCCATAAGATCAGTTGCAGATGCCAGGGTTGGTGATACAATAACTCATTATTCAAAAAGAGCAGAGCGCGCTCTACCCGGATATTCAGAAGCTACCCCAATGGTTTTCTGTGGCTTATTTCCAATAGACGCGGATCAGTACTTTTCTTTCCCCTGAAATGTTTTCCCCATTCTTTTCTGCACCAATGCGTATTGCGTAATGTATCTCATATTAAATATTGTGGTCCATCAATAGGTTTGAGGAGTTGCGGGAAGCATTAGAAAAACTTCAGCTAAATGATGCTGCCCTAAAGGTAGGGTTCCTGTCCTTTATATTGAGGCAAGATCATCAGATTGGCATCATTGTATTTTCCAAGCTATTTTGGTTTGTTTCCATTTCCATTATGTGAAGGTTGGAGCATCTTTTTATTTACCCATGTTCTGATATTGCAATGCATCTGTAGAATCTTAAAAGAGAACAATGATAATTCAGATTGGATGCAACATGCCAGGTAAAATAAAGGCAACATGCAAGCTGCAAGCACACATATTTTTCACTAATAAAGCCTATATATTTTTTTGTAAAAAGTGTTATATTTTGAACGCCATTTATAAAACTGAAACATGTAATAAAATTGATTGTGGAAGAGCATGAATTATAATACGATAAGTTCAGTTAGAAAAAAGTTCAATGTATTAATTCTCATTTTGGGTCATGCCAATGTTGATTATTGATTACCAATTAGCATTTTTCATCTTTGCTTTTCTAAGGCTGTATCTTGGTTTTCCATGCAGTTTGAACCAGAATCTTCAAGTGCCATGGGGTTTGGCTTCAGATGTGGGTTTCTTGGTCTTCTTCATATGGAGATCGTGCAGGTTCTTACAATCTACTTTATTCTTGCCAGTCCAGCTCATATTAGAGCTATGACGACTTGAATTTTCGACAACATAATGTTCTTTATTTTCAGGAAAGACTTGAGAGAGAGTACAACTTAAATTTAATTATTACTGCACCCAGTGTGGTTTACCATGTCAACTTAGCTGATGATGAAACTGTAAGTTATTTATGACCCTGAACTGGGACATCTCTATCTCCCGTTGTTTAGATTAGTATTTGTTAGAGCCTTCAAGGTGCAGGAACTATGCTATATCTTCTTATTGTATTCTTCGAATAATTATGTACAGTTGTGTTGAGCATGCCAACCAGACTAACACCACCCGCTTTATCATAATTTCATCTTACCTTTATTCTATTGCCACTTGAAGGAAATATTTTTTAAGCACCTCATTACACAAAGTGAGTTATGGAGGCCATTAGCAATTATCACATGCACATCTGTAGTGATTTACTGAATCCTTAGCAATTATTACCCTGCTAACTAAACTCCTTGTCTAGAGATGCAATGGGAATAATTTGCAGCCACTCCATTGTTTTAATCCTTTTTCTTACTGCTGAAAAGGTCAATTGATACATGTTGTAAGCATTTGAACTGAACCATCGCAGGGTAGATTCGTTTGCATCAACTTTGCTAATTAAACTTCCTTATAATGAAGTTATCAAAGGATTACTTATTCTGTTTGACTAGTGAGCATGCCAGCATTGTTTATTTGGCAGTGCAATGTTAATGTACCAACATGCTTATTGATGTAATATAGGTCGAATGTTCAAATCCATCATTGCTTCCAGAACCCGGTAAACGGAGATCCATTGAAGAACCATATGTAAAGGTTGTTTCTTCTTTATACATGCTTTCATCATCCATTTGCAGTCATCTTTACTTGAACATTGTGAGTGTTGACTTCTGCATGTATCTGATTCTCCTCTTTGGTCTCTGCTTTTCTTTTTAAAATTTTAGATTGAAATGCTTACACCAAAAGAGTATATCGGGCCAATAATGGAGCTGGGCCAAGAGAGAAGAGGTGAATTCAAGGAAATGAACTTCATTACGGAAAATAGGGCCTCAGTTGTTTATGAGCTACCACTAGCAGAGGTATGATATCATTCTTTTTTAAAATAGAAAACATATACCTGCACCTGCAAAATACACAAAACACTATGCAAACAGGAGTTTCAGATTGAGAGGAGAGGATATGATTGTTTTCATTCATGTTGTTTAGACTGTTTGAAGTGTTTCTACACTGTACTTGTTATAATACTTGAATTGGTGCATATTACTTTGTGGATTTTCTGTAGTTACTTATTTGTAACCATTATGCAGATGGTTGGTGATTTCTTTGATCAACTGAAATCTCGAAGCAAAGGATATGCTAGCATGGAATATTCACTTATCGGGTACTTGCGCCCCTTGTTCTCTCTCTTTATTCATATATTCCACTAATCGCTGAGTTCAGGGCACTGTAAAATTGGTTATGTAAGAATACATCTTTCATTCTAATGGCCACACTAAGTATTTTAAGAGAAACTATGAATCGAGGTGGATGCTTTTCCCAAACAATATAAACTTGTGTCTGAGATGGATAATATTAAGATACTAAGTGCACTATTTGATCTGGGTGTCTTGGTACATGGAATGCATATGATTAACACTCTGAGTGACTCTTATGAAATTGTTACTTTACCTGTTTTAGTTGTACCCCATAGCTAGTTACCTGCCTGTTGTTTTACCCGATCCCTAGTTCTTAATAGTTCCTTCTGCAAAATCAAGCAACATACATCTTTGCCTAATTGGCAGGTACAGGGAAAGTAACCTAGTAAAGCTGGATATACAAATCAATGGTGATCCTGTGGAGGCATTGTCAACAATCGTGCATAGAGATAAGGTGTTAAACTTTAGTTGCTTACAAGCCAGTACAATTCTATTCATGATCAATTGATCATACATATTTATGCATAGGAAAAGTGGGTCTATGCACACTCACTTTCTGTTAAACACTTATTTCAAATTTGGAAGCTCTGATCATTTCCTTGGGTCTATCCTCAATCACATCCTTGAAACATGTAGCTCTAAAATGAGAGAACCTGTGGTGTTCTGAAGCACCAGCAATGTGAACAAACCTATAGGTAGCCACAAGAAATAGTAGGATCATGGACTATGATTGGATTTAAGTATCCATGTGCTTATTGTTAATGATGTATTGCGTGGGTTTAGGATTAATCCTCTCATTTGTTTCTTTTATTTCCGTTTCCATGTATCCATATACTTTGTTTAAAATCTGTAGTCTGTGTTATGTGGAGAAAACATCCAAAAGAGAATCCTAGCTGATGCCGACGGCTTTGCTGGAGATAAGAGTTTAGTTTATCTGTTAGCTAAAGATAAGAGTCCTTAGGAGTTAGTTAATTACTTTATTGTTAACTAAATCAGGGGATAATTGATAGCAGATTAGATCTATTTGCTAAGAGATTAGATTGTACTCCCTACTCAGGCTATAAATATAGGAGTAGGCTGTACCTCTTTAAGAAAGAAATAAAGTTCAATCTTCGTCCTATCTGTCCTAGCGTCAGGGCAAACAGCCCTAGCCAATCTATTCTGGCGACAGGGTGAACAGCCCCTAGCCGTGGCTACCCACAACTACTGGTTACGTAGCTTGGGGACACAATCTCCAGGCCACAACATCCTTATATGCATGCTTAAATTTCATTAGTCATTACATGATTCTTCTTGTGCAATTAACTGTATTCCTTGCAATGTTTTCTCCTGCCAACTTGATTTTGAAAAGCAATAGTTTATACTTAATTGGTTGTCATGCAATAGTTGCTGAAGCCAATCTGATATTTGGATTTTTTTTGTAGGCATACTCTGTCGGGAGGGCGCTGACTCAAAAGCTCAAAGAGCTTATACCTCGGCAAATGTTTAGAGTACCTATTCAAGTGAGATTTATCGCTCTGGTTCCACCATATTTCTTGATTATACAATTGCACAGCAAGCTGAGGCAGAAAAACGTTGTTGATTGTAATTTGTGGTCAAGTCTACAGTGAGATGTTTCAACCGTCTTTTGACAATCTACATCAAGCTCATTTTTATAAAAAAATCTACATCAAGAAAGAAAATGGGTTGTTTTGTTGTTATTGAATTTATGTTGCATTTTAACTAAAAAAATAAAGTAGTTGATATCGTCCATGCCCTGGTTTCTATTGTCTTGTTTCAACCAGATCATTATTCTTCACAAGAAAAAGTTTAGCAAACTTGTTGGAAAATAGTAGTAGTCATCTGTTCCGGAGAAAATAAAGCCGCTCAATTAGTGGTTCTTTACTTTTTATTAGGAATCATATGCTAACCAGCAACGTGACAGGCTTGTATAGGCGCAAAGGTCATTGCAAGTGAAGCCTTATCTGCCATCAGGAAGGATGTCTTATCGAAATGCTATGGTAAACAACACTAAGACTTGCACTTTAATACCATCATAATTGGAAAATTTTCTCGTCTTCTGTTCTGTTCTGTTCATTCATTGAACACTTGCACCAATATTTTTAATAGTAGTTGTTCCAATTATGCATTTGTTTGAAAAAGACCGCTGCATTTCTGCACAAGTTTATTTTGGGCATTGTTTTCTTTTACTCGCAGGGGGTGATATATCGAGGAAAAAGAAGTTGCTGAAGAAACAGGTAATCCTTCTTTTAGCAAATACCAACTGTCTTAGTTTCACATAAGCGACTTTTTGGTGCTTGGTCAAAGCTAGTAGACAGTAGCTTTCTTCACCATCACCATTTAGAGATAGATAGATAATATGGCCATCTGACGTTTGCCAACAGGCTGAAGGAAAGAAGAGAATGAAAGCAATTGGAAGGGTTGACGTTCCTCAAGAGGCATTTATGGCTGTGCTGAAACTAGAAAAGGAGGTGCTATGAAACAGCTTGATAATCAGCACAGGTCTCTCCTGTGTAAAGATCTCTGTTTGGGCTCAAGTGTAATTCACTTGAGAAGGAAACGATGTTTTCAACTCGCCAAGAGCCGGCCGAAGGAGCCAACTGCCAGCAGATCCGTGCCGGAAGGTAAGCAGCTAATCTGACATGCACTGTTTTAGTTCCAGATGTCAGTCTATGAAGGCCCAAAAATGGCGATGAGGTCACACAGGGAGAATAATGTCATTTGGTTTGGTTATCTTGTAATTTTCGGGGTCACTGAGTTTGTCTTAAGAAATGGTTATTGTGTAATTTAATTACTTCCAATGCTAAGTTCGGACGCCATCTTATTTAAGGTTGTTTGGTACAACTCTAGATTCAAAATGCATGCTGGATTTATAGTTTTTATAATAAAATAAAATGGTTTAAACTTTTATGTTTAGTTTAAAATAAAAACCAGATAAACTAAATATCTTTAATACATCTAGAGCTCTAGATCTAATATCTCTTGAAACTGATTTAATCAGCTTAACATTTTTTTTATCTAAAGCTATGACAAACGGAGCCTTAATTACATGCCTCTATGGGTAAAGGAATAATTAAGGCCAGCTTACTTATGGAAAATATTGTAAAACGAAAAAAAGATGAGGTCAACAGGCTATTGACATGGCATTAACCTCACTGGTTGCAACACTTCTGAAGAATTTTCTGGGAGCCCTACTTTCTGAAGGTTTATTGATTGGTAACATCATCATTAATGTATTGCTGAACCGTACATAATGCAAAGTCTTAAAGCTTAGATTCAAGTGATCCCAATTTATTCTTCTTTACAACCAATAAATTTATGCATGAAAATACGAGTTTCCATTTCCCTGAGAAAGGGAGATATTGCTGAGGGTTACTGCTGCTGAGCTGCAGGCTGCTGGTCTTCACTCCTGACAAATGATTGGTAGCCACCTTGCAGGTTCCTCACATTCTTGAATCCCTGCACATACAAATGGCAAGTTAAGCTAATGACACTAATCAGCTATAAGATTACTCTAAACTGTAAAAATGAGCTAAAATCGAGACGGGTCAGGCATTAATTACCGCGTTCAAAAGGTCATTAGTCGCGAGCCTGGATCTCACGCCTGTGTTGCAACCCTGCACGAGCACAAGAGCTTATAGTATCGTGGTATAATTCCAAATAGCAAGATGCATGTGATGGTAGAAATTATAGTTATTCCAATGTCCCGTTTGCCGTTTTTACAGTTTTATTTTTTAGATAATAGAACAAAAATTCCGGCCTCTGTATCCTTAGATGTGCAGGAGTCTGATTTGATACATCACGAACCAACTTGCCTAGATTATATTAGGTCTGCTCATCTATGATCTATGGATCTAACTAGAACTACAACTTAGATTTAAGACATACTCAACTCAACAGAATAGGATAGGAATTGTTCCTATTTTAAGTTATGATCAACCATCATCGACACTCGACGTGGCACTAAACCTAACAAATTGCCAAAAGCCCCATACTAGCTGCATGAACAGCTTCACCTTAAACCTTGGATAATATATGTTGATTAATCAGCAGTAGCACAGTGCTATATGTGATGGTGATCTTACCACAATCAGCTGCTCATTTTTGCTAAAGAGTGCAGCTACTTCATCTACAAAGTGTGGGTTCTTCTCCTTCCCTTGAGATGAACACAAACAGGTAGAACCATCAGCAACATACACCAGAAAATTTCTTTTACAGGTTACCTTCTAGTGCTAATCATGAGATGCCCAAACATAAAAACACCGAGAGGTTTCAGAAATCAACAGCAGGAAATCACAGAATTTTCGATTCCCTCTTCAGCTGAGCAAGGCAAGAAAGTATGAGCTGAGCTGACCGCTGGGAGTCACTGAGAGGTAGTAGGGAACGTTCCGAGCACCGGCAGCATGCGCCTCGTCGAAATCCTTCCCCAGCCTGATGATCATTCGCAGCCAGGATTTAGGAAGAAGAAAGAGGCACATCAGTCAGGAATTATCATTGGTCGTGGAAGCTTCTAGAACAATTCTATGAGCACGATGGAGACTGTAGAGTGTACCTGACGTCGAGGTAGTGGCAGCCGGAGCTCATGAGCTGACGCACCTCGCCGGCGTCGACGGTCGGGAGGGCCTCCGGCGCCTTCTTCTCGCTGCAGGCCACAAGTTAATCATCAGCCATGACCGGCTTGCACAGCATGCAAACAAAATGCTGCGACCCTGCCGATTGATTGATTGATTGATCGATTGACCTCTGCTCCAAGCTAGTTACCTGCTCATCAGAGAAGACGCCATTGACGATGTGATGACCTTGTTACTGCTGTGCTCCAACCTTCACATGTATATATCATGTACTCTAATCTTGGATCAGGATAGTGTGATCTCTGAAATGTCTTGTCCAGCTTCCTGAGCTGCAGTGTCATCGTCATTGCTTACATAGTCATTGCTTACATAGCGCAACCAACATGACAGCATGCATTTGGTGAGCTTGGTTTTGGTTGACTTTGAGCATGCATGTGGACAGCCTACACAACAGCATGGAATGTTGTAAACTTGGTCTAAAGAAAAAAATGCTCTGGATTTGGTTGACTTTGGGGATGTCTGCTACATTGTTTACTACAACCTGGCAAATTTTCTTGATGCATAAGGCTATCTCAACCATTATCTAAAAAATGATGCCATTTCAATCAATTTTCAGAACACTGTCAACAACTGAATTTGATCACTGCAATCAGTAAATAAGATTTTGATCACTGCTTTTTTAGAAAAACTCTCCTCTTGTATGAGTTGAGGTCAACTTGGGCATACTTCCAGCTATGGCTAAGCTAGTGAACAACTAATAATGCAGCAGACCAAGCAATATTAGTAGTGATTAATGTTAAGGCGTGCAAGTGCAAGTCATCCACCAACAGACCCCGCAAGCAGGCAAGGTCCCAGCAAAATTTTATGAGCACGATTGCTGAGTTATGCTGCAAATTACATTGGTAAGTTATGTAAATATTTCCTTTATTTAATACTCAATCTGTTCAAAAAAATCATTTTTAGCCTTCAACTTTGTCCCAAAACACTTCAATACACTTTACTCTGGGGATGCAAAACGATTGGAGAGGCACAGGTTCACATACTGCCTGAGAAAAATACAACCAGGTTGCTGAGCACTAATTGGAATTTCTACATCAGTCTATTCCTAAGGCCTAACCAAATAATAACAAGAAGTATAATTCGATGTGATTTTACTCATATAACTTGCAGTGTACAGTTTAGATCTTCATAAATATGTTGTCAGTTTTCGATAGAAAAATAAAGATGTTGTCAGTGAGAGGCAAAATTGATCGACAGTGCATGTTGAGACACTTAAAAAAACAATTTGTGTGCATGTGCATGCCCTTACTCTTCATTCTTCTTATCCTTCAGAAGCAGCTAGCTAAGAAAGGCTCTCTAATACTGAACTGTTTGATTTTGAAGGCAGTTGAAAATCCTGTCCACATGTTCCAGGATATTTACATGACTAGACCTTGGAAATTTACACTATTTTCCTTCTGAATTTGTGTAAGAATCTGTTTCCACCATTCTGCAAAATTGCTGAAAATTTGTGATTAGAAACGGTTCATGATGTTACAGTTTGCCCAATTAATGACTGTAGACCACCAGTACAAACAGTCAATGCAGGGTGTGGCTCTCATTCACCTCTGAATTCATCTTTTGATTCTATTGATATTGACCATTTTATGTTTGTGATGACCAGCCACTCGATCAGCCATTGAGTCAGTCAGCTGAATTAAGATTTTCTTCCTTCATGGCTTCATTCCTACTAAATACAAGGGACTACTGCATTATTTATCCAGTCTGTATACAATCTGAAAAAATATTTCCACCATGAGGCCTTTCCACTTTCCACGCAGCAGAAGCAGCAGCAAATTACCCACTGATTTACTTGGGTTTACTCTTGTGTTAGTGCTGTGTTTAGCCTCTTCAATCTGCTCCTTCACAGACCAGGAGAAGAGCTTCCTCCTCCAGTTCCTTGCTGGCCTCTCAGAGGATGGTGACCTTGCTATATCATGGCAGAATGACACAGATTGCTGCACATGGAAAGGCATCACCTGTAGTACAGACATGATGATCACTGATGTTTTACTGGTTTCTAAGGGCCTTGCAGGGCACATCTCACTGTCCCTTGCCAACCTCCCTGGTCTGCTGCGCCTCAACCTATCACACAATTCACTGTCTGCCTCTCCAGCGAATTTCCATTGAAGGAGTTGGTGTTGTCAAGCATCATCATCATCCTTGATGTCAGCTTCAATCGCTTGAGTGGAGATCTGCAAGAGCTCTCAGCTCAAACTACCATCCGGCCGCTGCAAGTACTGAACATCTCGAGCAACTTGTTTACAGGGCAATTTCCATCTCAGCTCAAACCACCATCTTTGACAAGTTGAGGGTGGAGTTGGCTAAATTGAGAGTCTCACTGTTGTTGTCGAGCCAAGAAAAGAATGTAATGAAGGTGGAGGAGCGTACCGAGCAGCACGTGGTAGATGGCAAGTCCCACTGCACCACCTCGGCCATCACCAGCAAAGGTCTTCGTGCGATGCCATAAATCATCTCCCCTATGGCCACAGTAATGAGGCACCTTCAAACAAAGGAAGTGCACTTTTCTAGGACGAATGATGACGACGGTGCTACTTGGTGTAGCAGTTGGATCTTTCTCCACGACACAGCCTCAACCCATGCATGCAACAAACACCTAGGCAAAGCACTGCCTAGATCGGTGTTTGGGTTGGTTAGTTGGGTTACAATTAGAGACATCTAAATCTTTCACTAGAAACTTTGACAACTATCTCAAGGAACTATCTAGGATTCAGACTTGGCTTGGAGCTGCCCTTTCTCTATGAGATGAGAGATGGGGCCACCTCGAGCTAGGAGGGTTCACAATACGTAATAATCTTACATTTATTTTTTTAGTTTAGAATAATGTAGTAAGCTAAAATGTAAAAGGCTTGAGTCATAGCTCCATTAGGCATCGTGTTAGAGTTGAGGCTGCACTGCAGCTCAACGACGAGCTGCTTGAAAAGAAGGATGTAATGTCATGGGCATGGGCCTAGAGGCCAAGGCCCACAACATGGCCCAATATAGGATGTGAACAGTACCACACGGTATTGTAGCACAAATTTAGGGATTATTAGTTTAGAGATATGGTTAAGTAATTAATATCTCTAAGGAAATATCTAGTTTGTTACCTATTTTATTATTAGTACTAGCACTATATAAGCTAGAGGTTTTGAGAGAAATAAGAAGATAGATCAGATTAAACTCATACCATAGATTCGAACCCTGTCTCGCCGGTGCGTTTGCCATCATGGCTCAGCCGTGCTAACGAGGTCTAGGGCCGAGACTTCTAGTCTCCTTCAAATACAACCTCTGATCCTGTTCTTCACTGCCCTAGACCCAGCATGTGACAGAAAGGCTCTCTTATAGTGAACTGTTTGATTTTGAAGGCAGTTTAAAATCCTGTCCATATGTTCCAGGATATTTACATGAATAGACCATTGAAATATACACTGTTTTCCTTCTGAATTTGTGTAAGAATTTTCTTCCACAGTTCTGCAAAACTGCTGAAAATTTGTGATTAGAAACGGTTCATGATGTTACAGTTTGCCCATTTGATGACTGTGGACCATCGGTACAAATAGTCATTACAGGGTGTGGCTCTCATTCACCTATGAATTCAACTTTTGATTCTGTTGACCTTGACCATTTAGTGTTTGTGATGACCAGCCACTCGATCAGCCATTGAGTCAGTCAGCTGAATTCAGACTTTCTTCCATCATGGCTTCATTCCTACTCAATATAAGGGACTACCGGACTACTGCATTATTTATCTAGTCTGTACACAATCTAAAAAAACATTTCCACCATGAGGCCTTTCCACTTTCCAAGCAGCAGAAGCAGCAGCAGCAAACTACTCACTGATTTGCTTGGGTTTGCTCTTGTGTTAGTGCTGTGTGTAGCCTGTTCAATCGGCTCCTGCACAGACCAGGAGAAGAGCTTCCTCCTCCAGTTCCTTGCCGGCCTCTCAGAGGATGGTGGCCTTGCTATGTCATGGCAGAATGACACAGATTGCTGCACATGGGAAGGCATCACCTGTAGTACAGACATGATGATCACCGATGTTTTACTGGCTTCTAAGGGCCTTGAAGGGCACATCTCACCGTCCCTTGCCAACCTCCCTGGTCTTCTGCGCCTCAACCTATCACACAATTCGCTGTCCGGTGAACTTCCATGGGAGGACTTGGTGTTGTCAAGCAGCATCATCATCCTTGATGTCAGCTTCAATCGCTTGAGTGGAGATCTGCAAGAGCTCCCAGCTCAAACTACCATCCGGCCGCTGCAGGTACTGAACATCTCGACCAACTTGTTTACAGGGCAATTTCCATCTACCACATGGAAGGTGATGAACAATCTGGTGGCTCTAAATGCCAGCAACAACAGCTTCACAGGACAGGCACCAGGTTCTTTCTGCATCAGTGCACCATCCTTCGCTGAACTTGACCTCTCTTTCAATAAATTTGGCGGTGGCGTACCGCCAGACCTAGGTAATTGCTCCATGCTTACAGTGCTCAAGGCTGGCCACAACAACTTCAATGGCGCTCTCCCAGATGAACTATTCAATGCTTCGTCCTTGGAGTACCTCTCTTTCCAAAACAATGGTCTAAATGGAGTACTCAATGGTGCAAATATCATAAAGCTCAGCAAACTGTCTGTCCTTAATCTCGAAAACAATATGTTTAGTGGCAAAATACCCAAGTCCATAGGTCAGCTCAAGAGATTGGAGGAACTCCATTTGGGCGGCAACAACATGTATGGGGAGTTGCCATCAACTCTAGGCAACTGCACAAATCTCAAAATCATAGACCTCAAGGTCAACAACATCAGTGGAGACCTTGGCAAGATCAATTTTTCTAGCCTATCTAATCTAAAGGTAATCGATCTTCTCACCAACAACTTCAATGGTACAATTCCTGAAAGCATTTATGCATGCACCAATTTGATTGCGCTGAGACTTTCACGCAACAATTTCCATGGTATATTCTCACCAAGAATGAACAGACTGATGTCTCTTTCCTTCCTATCAGTTGGTGGTAATGCTTTTACAAATATCACAAATGCACTTCACATCGTCAAGAGATTTAGAAACCTAACAACCCTACTTCTTGGGGGGAACTTCAAACATGAGGCCTTGCCAGGGGATGAAACACTTGACGGTTTTGAAAATCTTCAGCATCTAGAAATAAGTGGGTCCTCATTACATGGAAACATTCCTCTTTGGCTATCAAAGCTCTCAAATTTGAAGATGTTGGAATTATGCTATAATCAATTAAGTGGATCAGTCCCTACCTGGATCAATAGCCTCAGCTTCCTCTATTATCTAGACATATCCAATAACAAACTTACAGGTGAATTCCCAACAAAATTAACGCAGATTCCAATGCTTAAGTCAGACAGGAGAACATACCAGGATGAACGGGTCCCAGGAATGACCATTTATAGTAGCTTCTCATTCTTTAAATACCGACAATACGGAGCTTTCTTCACAGCAATAAACATATCCAAAAATGGATTTACAGGTGTAATCCCTCCAGAGATTGGTCAGATGAAGGCGCTTGATATTCTTGACTTGAGCTTCAATAGCTTCTCTGGGGAGATCCCACCAGCAATCTGCAACCTCAGTAACCTGGAGGTGTTAGACTTGTCTAACAACAATCTAGCAGGCCCAATCCCTTCGGAACTGAACAAGCTGCACTTCCTTTCTGCATTCAGTGTTTCCAACAATGACCTGGAAGGACCTATTCCAACTGGAGGCCAGTTTGATACATTTGGCAATTCAAGCTTCAATGGCAATCCAAAGCTATGTGGTCCTATGCTCAGTCACCACTGTATTTCACAAAAAGCAGTTCCTGTGTCTACGCTATCCACAAATCAGTCCAGTGACAAGTTTATCTTTGGCATCACAGTCGGTCTGTTCTTTGCCCTTGGTGTGCTGTTAGATCAGATTGTGTTGTCAAGGTTAAGATTTCTTCAATTCTGAGAAGAGCATAAAGATAATCAGGGTCAACCATATTTACCAATCACTATACTCCATGAACAGAGTTGTGACAATTCAGGTGTGCATAATGAGCATTCCTAAACCATGTGTAAATCAATCACTAAAGTAGTGCGCAGCTAGTATTATTATCAACACGTACAAAAGATTCAGGTACATTGAGAAAAATGCTTGTTTCTTTTCAGTGTACATATTCAGGCAAGAAAAGGGTAGCAATAAAGAACTGTTCAGGCCTTCAACTTTGTCCCAAAACACTTCAATACACTTTACTCTGGGGATGCAAAACGATTGGA
>KE370874.1:97061-107174 GCA_000418225.1 Zizania latifolia
CCTTGTGTACTCCACTCTGAAAATAAATTTGTTGTGAGTTGGGCTTCAAACTCTTCACGACGATGACTCCTCTGGATTGGTACCACGTGGATGACGGAGCTAATCCGATGGCGGAGAGCGGCGCGGTGCCCTCTGCTGCACTGTGCCCTCCACCATCGGATAAACCTTGGTCCTTGACGCAAATCCGGAGGAGTCCATATGGTGAAGAGTTTGGAGCCCACCGCCACCAAATTTATTTCCACTCCAGTTACGGGTCCTGGTGGCGACACAGAAGCCTGCCCCGAGTCCCCGTGCACCGCCAGTGAGCGGAAGAGGCGGCTGATCTCATGGTGTGTTCTCACCAAGAATGAATAGACTGAGGTTTCCTTCATTCCTATCAGTTGGTGTCTTGGTGATAATGCTTTTACACCTATCACAAATGCACTTCAGATCGTCAAGAGATTTAGCAACCTAACAACCCTACTTCTTGGGAGAAACTTCAAACATGAGGCCTTTTTGGTCGATGAAACACTTGATGGTTTTGAAAATCTTCAGCATCTAGAAATAAGTTGGTTCCTCATTACATGGAAAATACCTCTTTGGCTACCAACGCTCACAGCTTTGGAGAAGTTTTATTTAAGTGGCATCCAGTTAACTGAATCAGTACCTGAATGGATCAACAACCTCAACTTCCTCTGCTATCTAGACATATCGAACAATAGGTTAACAGGGGAAATTCTAAGAACATTAATGCAAATGCCAATGCTTAAATCAGAGAAGACAGTGGCTGATTCTAATGTAAGGATCTTAAAATTACCTACATATAGGGATTTGAAGTACGAATATCGCATACTTCAACCAATGCTATATTGCTATATATAAATATAGCCAGAAATTGCTTCAGAGGTGTAATCCCTCCAGAGATTGGCCAGCTTAAGGGGAGATCCCACAAGCAATCTGCAACATCACTAAGACACTAACTTGGAGGTGCTAGACTTGTCTAACAATAATCTAGCATGCCCAATCCCTTTGGAACTGAACAAACTGCATTTCCTTTCTGCATTGAATGTTTCCAACAATGATCTGGAAGGACCGACTCCAACAGGAGGCCAGTTTGATACATTTGACAATTCAAGCTTCAATGGAAATCCAAAGTCATGTGTCCTATGCTCACTGCTCAATCACCACTGTAATTCAGCAAAACCAGTTCAGGTCTCTACACTATGTATAGATCAACTCAGTGACAAGTTTATCTTTGGCACCACAGTCAGCCTGTTCTTTGCACTTGGTGTGGTGTTAGATCAGATGCTATTATCCAGGCTAAGATTTATTCAATTCTGAGATGAGCACAAGATAATTTGGGTCAACCATATTTACCTACTCCATGAACAACTACATTTACCATACTTCAAGAACATAGTTAAAGACCAGCTCAAGTTGTGGCAACTCAGGTGTTCAGAATGAACATTCTGAAACAACTCATCTAGCCTGTGATTGCCCTTTTACACAGCAGGTGTGGCTTCTTGTGTTGGCTCACTACCATTTCACGGACGTCCCACCTCCTCCTCCTCAGTCAGACTACCAACACTGGTGGCGTACCACTTTCAGGATGCTGCACCAGGAACAACGTAAAATCTTCAGTGGGTTGCTCATTTACACGTGGTGGAATGTTTAGAAGGAGCGGAATCGTCGTATTTTCTCTGCAGATTTTGGCTCCATCGGCTCTGTGGCACAGCAAATTTCTTTTGAATTCCATTGTTGTAAACGTGCGCACTTGTTTTTGTAGTTACTTTCTGCTGTATGGTCTCTACTAGGGCTGCGTCCCTTGAGGCCAATCTCATCTCCTTGTAATTCGACTTTTTTTTGGGGTTTCTTCTCCTTCTTAATATATCGCAGCGACTCTCTCGCTTGCCTAAAAAAAACATTCTGAAACCAATTCGTCGAACCATGTCTAGATCTGTCTCTCTTAGGATTATTTTGTATACTTTTGAGAATCACGTGCAACTGGTATTGTTATCAACATGTACAAATTTCTTGAGAGAATTCAAAGTCTTTCTAACAATGAACTCACCTAAATTGACGAACTGATGTAATCCGATTACCAGTAAAAAAATTCTCACGGAAAAAACTTTGAAGCACAACCTCCTAAGCTAATCCAGTCTTCAAATCCATGCATTATCATAGTAGGCCTGACTGTAACACTGTTCATATTGGCACCAAGAGCTGCCACTGTCAGAACCTGCAAGATGGTTGTACAAAGGTGTAAATGGCGATTGGAGATGGACGTACTGCACGTCAAGGCAGCTGTGCTACAGTGAACATATCCCTGAAACTCGTTACCAATTATCACCAAATAATTGAAGCATTTTCGTCGAGTAGCAGTAGGCACAGCAACTTGAGCTAGCCGTTCTCGTCATCGGCCTCTTGAGAGCTTAGGATGAATGTTTAAGAATACAAGTGTTTGGTTGAAGAACTAAAAGATGAAATTATTCTATCAAAGGAATATTCTTTATAGATTTAAGATGACTCGGTTCGAAAAAATAGTTAGGCATAGCCATCCCATTACGCCCGTGCTTGTACGTGTCCATTCCATGCGGTGGATTGCCGCACGACGGACTTGGTGGAGTCACTGGTGTGAGAGAGGGCAAGATCGGTGGAGCTATTAGGACTGCCTCCAAACTCGCTGCCGCTATCTATGCTACAGCTGATATTGATGTCAATGTGATTATTGACCTCGCATGAGTGACCGTCCTTGCTATTCTGCTCCTATTGCACTCCCACAAGTTGTTCCTCCACCACCTCATGCTCCACCACTTCATCGCTGTTGTGAGGGACCTCCTCACCGTGCTCCACTCCCAATCCTTTCCTCCATATTGCCCGATATGGGAAACCTCATGAGATCGTGCAGTTGCTCCCCATCCTCGCACATCCCGCTCACTCGTCTCAGCCTGTAGTTTTCGCCAAGTAGATCTAGGTGTCAGATCTAGGAAAGATTCTTCAACCAAACAAAAAATTTCATGAGTCAAACCAAACAATCATCACACTTAAAAAAAATCATTCCACCCTTACAACTAGGAATAGATTCAATTCATCCATCTTATTCACTCTAAAATCAAACACACCCTTAATCCTTCTAAGTTCTAAGTCACTGATTCACAGTACGACCTAACCAAACCACATGTTTTACAGTCTTGCTGACAACAGAGGCGTGGTTGATACCTGCAAACCAACCTGATGGCTGCTAGTTCAGCAGTGGCCGGACAGACATTGCCAGTTTACAGTCTTGCACTACGGTGACAAACACGGCCATTGCTGCTCTACCTACGGTGGTTGCAGGTGTAAAGTTCAGATCATGTAATTCATCAAGGCACATTAACTACAGGCCCAGACAGATTCATCCTTGTCCAGACCAAACGCATGCAGAAATCAAAAAGTGAACTACAAATGCCAGCAAAATATATACAGGGAGATTTGCATTTTTACAGTGAGATCAAGCGAAGAGTGCAAGCGGTGGGTGGAGATTAAAACTGTGGGCTCCCAAATCCCAGCCATGGAAAGACCTGGGACAGGCTCTGTCACATTCAGATCAAATCAAAGCACCACAAAACAAGAGAGGGCAGTGAGCTTACACCTACACCATACACCAGCAGCTGGCCTGCATATGATCTTGTTAAATCAGAGAAGCCAGCTTATGTTCAAATGGTCACATATTGTAAGAATTTCTCACGCCTGCAGGTTCAAATGGTCACATATTGTAAGGGTTTCTCACGCGTGCAGATGCACAGCTGCAGGCTCACGGACGGGTACGACTCTTCCTTGACCAGCCCTGCACTCACCGATAAATCCATGTCGTTTCCGTCTCAACTTGCATCCAATCTTTTAACTGATCATCTGATCAGATTTAATTTGCAACTCTGGATCTTTCACCTCGGTAAAATTCATTCACAAGCATGCATGTACACTGACAAAGCTAGTTAAAAATAGAGAATACAAAATTAAATAGATATAAACCGGCTTTCTTAACTGATCCGCTGGTTAGTCCATAAGGAATGCACTATATTGAACTAAGTGTATGCTATATGTCCTGAATAATTTCTTGTTCAGAAATAGTAATCTGCTATGTAATGTTTGTCTTACTGTAGTGGTGGTCACTTGACACTTTGGACATTTGCATCTGAAATCATGGGGGGCAACGTGTCCTCTCCTTTGGCTCTGCATGGATGGGCGAGTGCCATGCAATGACCTGATCTCGAGCGAGCGAGCAAGCAAACAGATTCGAGATTGGAGCAAACAAACAGCAACACCCATCTGAGTTGAGCAAGATGCCAAATGGTCTTCTGCAGCAACAGCCTATCAGTTTCTGCTTTCTAGGCGTATTGATCTGCAGAAATTTAGGTTATTAGTTTGCACCCTTGTCTACTTGCTGTTTGTCCCTGGCTTGATATCAGTTTGCTATAGTTAATTGGCCACGCACAGAGAGTGATCACATTGTTAATTAATCAATCACTTCAAGTGGCCATGCTAGAGTCAACAGTTTAACGACCAACCTCACATGTTAGCTAGGTTGCATTACTGTTGTTATTAGATTAACTAATCGATTGACCCAGCTCGATCGATCGATGGAGTTATTCCATGTTAAATTGTTAGGATATTGCGTTCTCGATCTTGTGTATATATACGTGCATGCAGTAGATATCTTTCGGAGATTAATTCGTAGACGTCCATGCATGCTGTGGTGTTCATGTTGGAGTTCAAAAATTAGGACATGTTTTTCTTTTTCTAGGTTTTGAATCAGGTAGGTAGCTTGTCGATCGATGAACCATGACAAAATGCCCCCATTGTCATTGGCTCCCATAAGCTAGCTGCTCTATCAAATTTCAAACCTAGGCTATTTTAGACATTTTTTTGACAATGGAAATCAATGTAGAGGTCACTTTAAACATATACACAAAATAACACCTTTAAAATAGAGGAATTTCACGGTAACTTTAAATTAACCGAACGAATTCATATAAAAATATAATCTTAAGTTCTAAACTAATAATTATTTTTAAAATACAAGATATATAAGTTTTTATACAGTCTTAACGTAGAATATCAACCAATAGTCATTACGATAACAACATGTAAAGTGTTTTCAAATATCAATCTAACAATATTACATGTATAACATTAAGATTAAATATTTTTAGCTTAATTATTAGTCAAAAGTTATAAATATTAAAGGGGATAGTGTTACGGCAAACATAATAGACGGGATATGATTCACGTAAAACTCATAACATGCGAGTTTTACACGGGACGGTTTAATTCTGAAAAAAATGGTAGATTTGTGTACTACCTGGAGTCACTAGTGGGTAGCGAGTAGCTTGCGTTGGCGCGTACCGACGAACGCTGTGGCTAAGGAGAAAAAACCGGAAGAGCGAGGGGGTGGCCACCGCCTTGCTGTTGTCGCGCCCTCCTCCCGCCTCGGCGTGGGTGCGTGGGCGCAGACAGGTGTGCCCCACGCCACGGTGACATGGTCTAAAAGCATTTAACAACATTTATATCTAGTTCTATCAAATTCTAACAATATTTCTAAATGGTTCTTATAAACCACCCATTATTTCTCTCAAACGTATAAATTTTCTTTCTGATTTTTTATAATATTGTTTTAAAAATAGAAACTAAGATTATAACAATATTGTTGTGGTTTGATTGGTTTTTAGAAAAAAGTTAGAGTTAAGATTGTTTATATAGAATATATAGAATTGAAACTCTCTTAGAGTTGTTCTAAGTTACGAGACGATAACACAAAGAAGTCATGTTAATGTTAGATCGACAAATCATCAAGTTTGCGTTAAGATTGTTTATATAGAATATATGGAATTGAAATTATCTTAAAGTTGCTCTAAGTTACGAAACGATAACACAAATAAGTCATGTTAATGTTAGGATCGACGAATCATCAAGTCATGTTAATGTTAGGATCAACGAATCATCAAGTTACCATGGGTTTCTATATCCCAAATATGGGTAAAGGTACCCAAAAACAGAAACGGAAAAAGAGGGCGCGGCCCCGTAAGGTGAGGAGCCGGATTTCGACGGACCATTCACACAGGTGCCCCGTGCCCGCGAAGCCTGAGCCTGACCAGGCCAGGCAAGGCGAGACAAGCGAGCAAGCGCGTATGGAGCTTCCTTTCTCTCCTCTATACATATAGCTTAGTGAAATAGAGACAACCTCACTATATAAGTTGGTCATCCTCTACCTACACTAGCAATATAGAATTAAAGGTTTTCACCATCCTCTTGCATAAGTGAGTCTTTGAGATTTATTTAGAATTTTTGAAATAAACGTGGGCCTAGCCCATTATAAATTCCAGCACTAACCCTGCCTACCAACTAGCGTCAGAAGTTCAAAGTTTGAACTCCTGGATGCAGTCCTTTCTGCAAGACTGCAACGGTGATGCAAAGAACTCATGGATGACAGTGACAGCCTTGAGGTTTCATTCGTGAAACATGAGTATATTTCTTTCATTATTCTTCAATCCGTGCAGTCATACCGTTTTTCACATGACTGTTCTTCATCAAGCCTATCGAGACCAACAACTGTCAACAGCCGGCCATCAATGTGGATTCAGAGCTATTAGCACGAGTGTAAATTGCTTTTTTAGAAAAAAAACTCTACTCTTGTATGAGTTGAGGTCAACTTGGCCATACTTCCAGCTATGGTTAAGCTAGTGAACAACTAATAATGCAGCAGACCAAGCAATATTAGTAGTGATTAATGTTTGTGACTAATATTATGGTGCAAATTACATTAGTAAGTTTTGTAAATATTTCCTTTATTTAATGAAAAAATTGATCATATACCTTCTATTTAGATAGAAATTGAGGATTTATCATCCTAACCCACATATCATTGATCTGAGAGGATCTCACATGTCATTAAGATATGAAGGATAAATTCTCAATTTTTATCTAAAAGAAAGGTATATGATCGAATTCCCCTTATTTAATACTCCGTCCGTTAAAAAAAAACCATTTTTAGCCTTTAACTTTGTCCCAAAACACTTCAATACACTTTACTCTGGGGATGCAAAACGATTGGAGAGGCACAGGTTCACATACTGCCTGAGAAAAATACAACCAAGTTGCTGTTGGATCAACTCATAATCTCACACTTGTGGAAGAATATAAGAACACACGCGCTGGCTGCTCTAGAACAAGGACAAGAGAAAAAACACCCAGGCACAAGCACTCGAAGCACACATAGAAAATTTTTATTTGATGGCACTGCACACCAGTGCTCCTCTCTCATTTTTTTCACCATCGAACTGCTTTATATAGCACACCACCTGCATGATTCCGCCATGCACACCACTAATGACCCCTCCACTAATCACCTACATGCAAGGCACACCACCTGCATGCATAACGCCACAACGTTACCTCTCGAGCAACGTACACATGCATGCATTCACTTACATGTTATCACTCATGTAATTACCTCCACTCACTAATGTGCATGCAGCTCCACTCACTAATGCACATGCGGGTAATTAGCCTCCACTAACTCACTTCAATTCCTGCATGCAAGCTGCACTCACGGACTCACCACCACATTGGAACACTATGCTTGATGAAAATAAACACAGAACAAGATTAAATCTAACAATCACTCCTTAATCTTATTGTCATTATTTTATTTCATGTATCTGCACACAAGCTTCACAGCAGCGGAGGCTCATCATCTTCGTCTGCAATGGCAAGCTGGTCACTGCCTTGTCTATCTTCTTCACTTCATCACACTCATCGGCGAAATGATCAAACTCACCACACTTGCGACAATCAATCTTCGACTTGTCAAACTTGCCACGGTACTTCTTCTCTTCGGCAACCTTGGCCTCCTACTCGGCACACGTGAGGCGCGGCTCGACGCTAGCGAACAATAGTTGCGGTCCTCCTTCCTTGTTATGCCGACGCCCCCTTGATGACTCCTTAAATTCTCTCAAACGTTCGATGGTCTCTGTAACGGACATCTCCGTCACATCCCCCCATTGCTCGATGGTGCTAACAATGGGTAGGAACTTGTCGGGGGCGAAATGCAGGAGCTATTCGACGACGGTGCTCTCCTCCACTTACGTGTCTACCGCACACGGAAACATGAAAGAATAGTATGACAGAAATATAAATGAACATCGCAGACAATCATATTAATTGTGACATAGTATGACCCTTTTCACATGGTGATCTCCATCTACATGGTTCCTGTCCTTCGAGTCATCACGCTTTAAGCCTCCATGATCTTGTATCAGTCTATTACAACTAATAGCACTATACTAATTACATGAAAAGAAGCGTCATATGTCGACTCGCAGGTCGTACAACAATAGAACAGCCTTGGGCTATAATTAACCATGACACGTAGGCCATGCAAATTACATACATGCATCTCATACATTGCAAGGTCATACCAGTCACAATATTCTCTGCAAAAACGAGTTAAGCGTAGAATTTATAAGCGACTAAAAATAGACCCGGAACTTTCGGCTCAAAGGCCTGGAACTTTCGGTCGAAGGGAACGGAACTTTCAACTCAAGGCCGGAACTTCTGAAATTACCCTTCTGTATCGAATTTACTTTGGTCCGGAATTTTCGGGTCACACCCGGAACTTCCGAAAATAACCTTATGTACATAATTTATATTGGTCTGGAACTTTCGGGTCACACCCAGAACTTCCGAAAATAACCTTCTGTATTGAAGTTTATTTTGGCCCGGAACTTCCGGGTCACACAAGGAACTTCCAAAAATCCGACGCAAAAATAATATATCTAATCTATTTCCATCACATATCACATATATATGCATGATCCAGATCGAACACTACACACGTAAGCTCTGATACCACTGTTGGGTTTTAGGGAGGCTACGCTAGCATTAATTTTAAAAATTTTACCCCGTTCGTCCAGAAACCATGCATGCAATGGGATCATAGATCGTTACCTCTAGCCACGAAACGCGCTAGGGCAGCGGAAGTAGAGTTGATGAAGCGCGTTCTCGATCGGCTCCGCTCAGTTCCGTCCGTTCGTCGACGATGAAGACGACGTAGTCCGACGACCTCCACGGGAATATCAGCACTGCAGTAGAAGCGACGCCTCTACGGTATCTACACGTACAGAGACAAGATCACTTCACACCAGTATGCTAGTACCACGTGGAAAATTAGAGAAGAGACGGCAACAACCGGTGTAGCCAGGAGAGGTGGCGGCTAGGGTTAGGTCGAAGCAACAGCAATCTTTTCGTCCTAGCCCCTCTTCTCCTTATATAGTGTCCTCTCATAGGCCTTTAATCAGTATTAAAGCCCAATAGATCTAATTTGTTCGTCTGGCCCGAAAGTTCTGGTCCAGGTCTGGAACTTCCGAAAATAACCTTCTGTATGAATTTATTTCTGTCCGGAACTTCCGGTCCAACCAGAACTTCCTGACCCGGAACTTTCGGTCCAACCGGAACTTCCAAAAATAACATTCTGTATCGAATTTATTTCGACCCAAAAGTTCTAGTTCCACCCGAAACTTCCGGTTCGTCTAGAATTCACCTTTTAGGCAGACCCAGAACTTCCGGTCCAACCGGAACTTCCGGTTCCTTCAGAAACCAAAACTGGGGCTGGTCTAGAACTTTCAGTTACACCAGAACCCTGAACTTCCGGTTCCCCCAAAATTCTCTTGGGCATATTTCCATCATATGGAGCACATGCGACACCTGGTGAGTACAGTCTTACACCGATTTTCATCATAATCTACCATATATCACTAATAACTTGTTATTTATACAGCACTGTATCTGTATCACTACTAGTGAGCTAACGTGGATCCTGTTGGGACATGGGGAGGCTATGCTAGCCAGCAAATTTTAATTTTTAACCCCGTTGGCCCAGGAACCCATGCGCGTGAGGGATCATGGATCGTTACCTTCTAACGCGAGACGCGCTAGTGCAGCGGAAGAAGATTTGGAGAAGCGCGTCCTCGCTCGTTTCCTTCTTGCCTCGCCCGTTCGCCGGTGACCAAGTCGATAAAGTCCAGCGATCTTCGCACGAAGAAGACGACGAGTGCTGCTATTCAAGCAGCACCTCCACGAAGTCCACACGTACAGGGA
>KE370874.1:130116-147332 GCA_000418225.1 Zizania latifolia
CTAATACTGGATCTATCGAGCAACAATCTAACTGGTACAATCCCAGATTCACTAAACAATCTAAACTTCCTTTCCAAATTCAACATTTCTTACAATGACCTTGAAGGGCGTATCCCAACTGAAGGTCAGCTCAGTACATTCACGAATTCTAGCTATTATGGCAATCGAAAGCTGTGTGGTCCTATGCTTATACAACACTGCAGTTCAGTCAGAGCGCAGTTGGTCTCAAAGAAACAACAAAACAAGAATGTCATATTTGCAATTGTGTTTGGTGTCTTTTTTGGAGCCATTGTCATTCTTTTGTTGTTGGGGTATCTCCTTTTGTTGATCAGGGGTAGGAATTTCATGACCAAAAATAGGTGCAACAATGATTACACAGAAGCACTATCATCCAACATCAATTCAGAGCATTTGTTGGTAATACTACCGCACGGCAAAGAAGCAGAAAACAAGCTCACATTCACTGACATTGTGGAATCTACAGACAATTTTAACCAGGAGCACATTGTCGGATGTGGAGGTTATGGCTTAGTCTACAAGGCAGCACTACCTGATGGCTCAAAGATTGCCATCAAGAAGCTCAATGGTGAAATGTGCCTGATGGAAAGGGAGTTCAGTGCAGAAGTTGAAACGCTCTCCATGGCACAACATGACAATCTCGTGCCACTCTGGGGTTACTGTATCCAGGGAAACTCAAGGCTCCTCATATATTCTTACATGGAGAATGGCAGTCTGGATGATTGGCTTCATAACAAGGAAGATGATGCCAGCACAATTCTAGATTGGTCAACACGGTTCAAAATAGCGAAAGGAGCAAGCCAGGGCCTTTCTTACATCCACAATATCTGCAAGCCTCGTATTGTCCACCGTGACATCAAATCTAGTAACATCCTACTCGACAAAGAATTCAAAGCTTATATTGCAGATTTTGGATTATCAAGATTGATCCTTCCCAACAAAACTCATGTCACAACCGAGCTAGTTGGCACTCTCGGTTACATCCCCCCTGAGTACGGGCAGGCATGGGTTGCTACATTCAGGGGTGACGTGTACAGTTTTGGGGTAGTCCTGCTTGAGCTTCTCACTGGGAGGCGGCCTGTTCCAGTACTATCTACCTCAAAGGAACTTGTCCCATGGGTACAGGAGATGATATCAGAGGGAAAGCAGACTGAGGTGCTGGATTCAATACTGCAAGGCACAGGGTATGAAGAGCAAATGCTAAAGGTCCTTGAAACTGCTTGCAAGTGTGTTGACAGTAATCCTTTGATGAGGCCAACTATGATGGAAGTAGTCGCCAGTCTGGACAGTATAGACCCTGACCTAGAGACACAAAAATATGATAGATAATCCTACACTTTCAGTGAAAGAGTTCATCCAGTTTCACTAGAACTAGTATTTCTTACGGATGTTATAGTTCGTTCTGTACAGCTTGTGTGAGACAGATCTCATTTTGAGGCATTATTGTTACTTATTTTTGTATTACAAAGTTTTAACGTAATGTATTTTCCATTCCCCGTTCATTGAAACACTATTCATGCTAATGTTGCACAGTAACGACAAAAGGTAAAAAAAGTGAGAAGTGAAAAACATTGTTACTCATTTTATATTATAAATTGTTTGATTTTTTTAAAGTCAAACTTATCTAACTTTGATTAAGTTTAAAGAAAAATATATTAACATTTACAATATCAAATAAATACACTATTAATACATATTTCATGTGGATTTAATGAAACTAATTTGATATTATAGTTGTTGATATATTTTTCTATAAAATTGGTTGAAGTTAGAAAAGTTTGATATCTAAAACAGCAAACAATTTATAATATGTAATGAAGTGAGTATGTCCCTTCATTTTTCACTGACAAAGTCAAAATGGTTTTCATTCAAGTAAGATACCTTGATATTTAGGTGCTAGGGCTGCTGGATTGACCTGGCTTATAAGCCGCAGCAAATTTTGAATTTTAGAATTTAATTTCCGAACTAGTGTATGGTTTTTTTCATTGCTGCCTATTTTTCAGCCTTGACTTTTGGACGACTAAGAGTAGGAATACACAAGTCTTACCCTAAAATTATTTCTCTCTTGAATAGAAACCATTGTATATAGAAAAAATTGATCATATACTCTTTATTTAGATGGAAATTGAGGATTTACCATCCTGGCCTAAATGTCATTGATCTGAGTAGGCTCCACGTGTCATTGTGTCATTGAGATGTGGAGAATAAATTCTCAATTTTCATCTAAAAAGAGGGTATATGATCAAATCTCCCTTGAAAATACAATAAAAGTAAGGTTGGTTGCAAAATACGTGGATACCATACCAGCACAAATGCTAAGCCTAGCATGGAGTGGAAAGAGAATGCAACAGAGCTAACCATCTCGAAGGAGGCGGTCAGGCCGACTGGAGCGGTGAAGAGAGCGTGGCATTGCAGCACGCGCTCACGCAGCATCGGCCCTCCAGCACCTGCCTGATGTGCCTCCTCCCGCACTAGCTCTTCTGCGGCCACGGAAGTTGCCGCCCGGGGCGAGACACACGAGCATTTCGCCGAACACCCTGAGCGCGCCGCTCCACAGTAGGCGGCTGGCTCCCTTCCTGCAGGCCACCTCGGCATTGCCTCGAACAGCCCGAGGGCGTCGCGGCAGCGAGGCAGCAGGCCGACCGGCGGCACAGGCAGGGAGGAGAGCAAGCGCGCAGCGCCGCCGCCGCGGGTGGTGGCGGGCGGAAGCCAGGAGAGAAGGCGGAGCCGCGACCCCGCGACTCGCCGGAGGGAGTGAAGGTCTGGAGGAGCGACGACGACAGAGCGGGACAATGCGTCCCGTCCCGTGTACCCGTATTCCGGCCCATTTCTGTAGGCCGAGAAACGGAACTAAAATCACGGTCTCTGAGCATCCGAGGAGGGTGACGAGCGGCGCTTCCTCGCCGCCGGTCGCCGCACCTGTCGCCGCCCCGGGAGAAGAATGGAAGCTTGTGCCTCTTGGGCCCAAATCGAATCGAAACGACCACTCGAGGCCCACGTTTCCGGCCCAACTCGAGACTGACATAAAACGTAATAGAGAGAAGTCCGAGGGCTCCTATGTAAAGCTCTCATGAGGCTCCCGCAACCGTTGATCCAGACCGTATACGATCGATCGGACGGTTGAAACAGAGTCGATTTGGATCGCTGCCAATAATAGCGATCCTACCCGAGACGGGCTTAAACAGGAATACGTAATAGTATGAGGACTTTGGCATAAATTTGTCACGATTCTCTCCAACTTTCGATCCAAACCGTACCTGGTCAATCGAACGGTTAACAGAGAGCGAGGCCGCCAGGATAGCTACCATTGTCAGCCACCGTGAAAAAACAGTTCTCACTTCGTTCCAGACTTTAATTTTTTAAAAAAATAATAGTAAAAGTAAAAAACAAAAATGTTTTTATGTTTATTAATAATAAAGTAATATTTTAAAGGGATATATAGATACTTAAGAGATATTGAAAGTAGAAATTTTTTATTTGCAAAAAGCACTTTGTTAAGGAGATAGAATTGAAGCCTTTAGAAACAAATTTTAAGGAATCAAAATAAAGTTTTTTTAGATAGAGGGAGTAATAAGCGATAGTCCAAGTCTCCAGGAGGTACCGTGCAAAAATATCATACTATCGCCCACACGCACCCCATGATCCGAGCCGTCAAAACAAGATCGGACGGCCACCGTGACCGCTGGGTCAAGGCGACCGTTCGCCGCTCGCGTTCGTGTCTCCCAGAAAGAAGCGCATCTCCAAGGCGGCGGCGGCGGCGGAGCACGACGGCGACGGCCGGAAGGTGACCTGTAGCTCATCAAGGCTTATTTTTTTCCTTAATTCTATCGTATCGAGTCGATTAATCCATCAACAGTTCAACACATCGCATAACTGCGGCGTTTATGACTTCATGTCTTCATGGACATATTAGTTTATAGAAACACTAACCAGTATAATATTTGCTGAAGTTGAACTATGATTGCATAATCAACTTATGCAATGCTCATCCACGATAATTCAATTAACTAGTACTAATATAATAATATTGAACAAGACAGCAGATGCTACAAAGACACCAATTTGGGAATAGCAATTTGCAACCACCCACCACTTAATTAAAGCCACTTCTTAACGATAACAAATTATCAAATCTCTCGTCACATTGGCACAAAACAATTTGCTTCAATAGATAAAAAAAACTGTCATGGTAAAGTTGATAAAAGAACCCATGTCATATCATGTAATATCATCTCATATATCATCATATGAACCAAAACATTGTATAACAACAATTCAAAAAACACATAATGAGGGTGGCTGAACAATTGCCAAAGCAGACAACAATTTTTTTGTACAAAAGGGTAGGGCACTTGGACTTTTTAATGGATTATATCGCAGGCGACTCCAACTAAAACGTGCTGGTGTGAACCAGGAAGCTGCGGCACTGCAGGCAGTGGCGAACTGGCAATTGTGCACAGAAAAGCACCAGTGTGGATGTGTGGCCGCTGGATCTCATGGTTGACCCGGTACTCTTTTCTTTTGGTGACAGCAACTGCAGATCTGACCAAACCACCAAATAAGATACAATCAAATGGCAGTTCCTTCTGTTTTCTTCTTCCTCCTCCTCATGCTCTTTCCTCATCAAGGCTATTTTTTTGTCCAATCAGAAATTCAGAATCAGGTGTAAGCATCAGGTTTTCATGTTAGATTTGCCAGGAAGCCATGCAGAAGCAGCAACTCCATTCATCATGCAAGAAGTACAGCAATGGCATTCGAATATATTTCATTGGGCTTAAACTTTCTTTTGCACTGCTGCTATTGCTCTCTTTGGTCTCCCCCACCAGCTCATGCACAGAGCAGGAGAAGAGCTCCCTCCTCCAGTTCCTCTCGGACCTCTCCAAGGATGGCGGCCTCACGGTGTCATGGCAGGATGCCAAAGACTGCTGCACATGGGAAGGGGTCACCTGCAGTGCAGATGGGACAGTCACCGGTGTCAAACTGGCTTCCAAGGGCCTTGAGGGGAGTATCTCACCGTCCCTTGGCAACCTCACTGGCCTGCTTCACCTCAACCTATCCCACAACTCGCTGTCTGGTGGCTTACCATCAGAGTTGATAGCATCCAGCAGCATCACCGTCCTTGATGTCAGCTTCAACCACCTCAAGGAAGAGATACATGAGCTGCCATCTTCTAACCATGTCCGGCCTCTGCAGGTACTGAACATCTCAAGCAACTTGTTTACAGGACAGTTTCCATCTGCGACATGGAAGATGATGAAGAGTCTGGTTGCGCTCAAAGCCAGCAACAACAGCTTCATGGGGAAGATACCGAGTTATTTCTGCAGCAGTTCGCCATCCTTTGCAGTACTTGAACTTTGTCACAACCATTTCAGTGGTGGCATCCCCCCTGGATTTGGTAATTGCTCCAGGCTCAGAGTGCTCAAGGCTGGTTACAACAACCTCAGTGGCAGTCTCCCGGATGATCTCTTCAATGCTAGCTCGTTAGAGCACCTCTCTTTTCCTAACAATGATTTGCAAGGAGTAATTGATGGTATACACATAGTCAACCTCAGAAATCTGGCTACCCTTGATCTTGAAGGGAATAGAATAAATGGCACAATTCCAGACTCTATAGGTCAGCTCAATACACTACAAGATCTCCGTTTGGGTAATAATAACATGTCTGGGGAGCTCCCGTCGGCCCTGAGCAATTGCACACATCTCATAACGATTAACCTCAAGAGAAACAACTTCAGCGGCCAGCTTAGCAGAGTGAATTTCTCCAACCTGTCCCATCTAAAAACTTTAGATCTCCTGTACAACAGATTTGAAGGCACAATTCCAGAAAGCATTTACTCTTGTAGCAATCTGGCTGCACTTCGGTTGTCTGGTAACAATTTACATGGCCAGCTCTCACCGGAAATAGGTAACTTGAAGTCCCTTACTTTCTTATCGCTTGGTTGCAACAACTTGACAAATGTCACAAACACGCTATCGATCCTCAAGGACTCCAGGAACCTCACCACCCTTCTTATTGGGACCAACTTCCAGAGAGAGGCCATGCCAGAAGATGACACAATTGATGGTTTTCAGAAACTCAAGGTTCTTTCTATAGCTAATTGCTCATTGTCTGGACATATACCTTTTTGGCTATCAAAGCTAGAAAATGTGGAGATGCTATTTTTGCAAGATAACCGACTCACTGGATCGATACCTCCTTGGATAAAAAACCTGGAGTCACTGTTCCATCTAGATCTATCAAATAACAGCCTTATAGGGGAAATTCCAACTTCTTTAATGGAGATGCGAATGCTAATAACAAAGAATAGGGCCACCAGTTTGGATCCAAGGGTATTCGAGCTGCCTATTTATAAAACTCCAAGTCTTCAATACCGGCTAACCATTGCATTCCCAAATGTGCTGAATCTAGGCAAAAATAACTTCAGTGGTTTGATCCCTCAAGACATTGGTCAGTTGAAATCACTCAATATCCTCAATTTAAGTTCAAATAATTTATCAGGAGAGATTCCACAGCAGCTCGGCAACCTGACAAAATTGCAGGTGCTAGACTTGTCTAGTAACCATCTCATAGGTGCAATCCCATCAGCACTGAACAACCTGCACTTCCTCTCGGCATTCAATGTTTCTTATAATGATCTGGAAGGGCCTATTCCAAATGGAGTCCAGTTTAGTACATTCACAATTTCTAGCTTTTATGGGAACCCAAAGTTGTGTGGCTCTATTCTTCCTAGCAGGTGTGGTGCGGCAGAAGCATCATCCACTTCCACAAAAGGCCGCAGCAAGAAAGCCATTTTTGCAATTGCATTCGGTGTTTTCTTCGGAGGAATAGCTGTTCTTCTATTTATGGGGTATCTCCTTGCCTATGTAAGGGGTACATGTTTCATAACCAAAAATAGGAGTAGCAACAATGCAGATGTCAAAGCAACTTCACGCGAGTCTGATTCAGAGCAATCATTAGTTATAGTATCAAGAGGCAAGGAAGATAAAAACAAACTCACCTTTACTGACATTGTGAAGGCAACAAATAATTTTCACAAGGACAACATCATTGGATGTGGAGGCTACGGGTTAGTATACAAGGCTGAATTACCTGATGGCACCAAGCTGGCCATCAAGAAGCTTAATGGTGAAATGTGTCTGATGGATAGAGAATTTAGTGCAGAGGTTGAAGCACTTTCTATGGCAAAGCATGACAATCTTGTACCACTGTGGGGTTACTGCATACAGGGAGATTCAAGGCTCCTCATATATTCTTACATGGAGAATGGGAGCCTGGACGATTGGCTTCATAACAGGGATGATGATACAAGCATATTTCTTGACTGGCCAGCACGGCTCAAAATTGCACAAGGAGCAGGCCAGGGCCTTTCTTATATCCATGATGCCTGCAAACCCCATATTATTCACCGCGACATCAAGTCCAGCAATATCCTACTTGACAAAGAATTTAAAGCTTATGTTGCCGATTTTGGACTATCAAGATTAATCCTTGCCAACAAAACACATGTCACTACTGAGTTAGTTGGTACTCTGGGCTACATCCCACCTGAGTATGGGCAAGGATGGGTTGCTACGCTGAGAGGTGATATGTACAGTTTTGGAGTTGTCCTGCTTGAGCTGCTCACAGGAAGACGACCTGTCACAATCTCGTCTTCATCCAAAGAACTTGTCAAGTGGGTACAGGAGATGAAATCAGAAGGGAAGCAAATCGAGGTCCTGGATCCAATACTGCGAGGCACGGGATATGACGAGCAAATGCTGAAGGTACTAGAAGCTGCTTGCAGGTGTGTCAACTGTAATCCTTGCATGAGACTGACTATAAAGGAAGTAGTCTCCTGCCTGGACAGTATAGACGCCAAACCGCAGACATAAAATTCAGTCAAGACTTAAGACAGAATATGGTTATGCAAAATCATCTTGTATTCCAGTGAACATATAGTAAAAAAGTAATTCCCAATTAAAACAATTCCTAACTAATCTTTTTGTGCAGCTTTTTGACATATTAAATATTATTATGTACAGGGTATCATATACCGTGAGAAATAAATTCGAGAGGTTACGAGGGTTCATCAGTCCATCCCAGAATGTTCCTTACGAATCTCAGCTGATTTAGAGGTGGGCTAGTTTGCCGCCTCCCGTTATTCTTCAAAAAAATCTGCGTTTGGTCTGTGAGGCAAAGATGAATGAAATGATTATGTTTAGTTTTTTTGTTGAATAGGATGATCTAATTTTTTATTTAGTTAGATGAGATGATCTATTATTTTTGTTTGGTTGAAGGTACATGAGTTTTGATGGAATGAGATAGTTTCATGAGAGATGATGGATGAGTTTATCCTAAAAAAATAGAATAATGTTGTTCAGCATCTAAAGAGAATATTTTCTTAGGCTGGATGATCGTGTGTAACTTGCCTATGAACCAAACAACACTCAAACCTAGATAAGATATCCCATTTAGACTTATCCAAGCAACCAAACGGATCCTTGATAGATAGCCCCATCTAGATTTTTGGATGGATGGATAGTTATGGTAAGCTAGATAGTTTATTTATGTTAGGAGAATATTTTGTTGAGATATTGAATAACTCTGTTTAGAAAAATTGATAGGATAAGCTTATCCATTCGGTCATGCATCACGTCACTCGTCCCAATGGCTGTATTGTGCTTGTCACCACCTCTCCTGGATGCGTAACTATTACAACATTTTATAAACGAGGAATCTCCAATGTATTTGTGATGATAAGAAGAGGCTATGGTCTTTAAGAGAAGATGATTGTTGCTAACAATGTTTACATCGAAAGCACTTGGAATCAAAAGGCATACACTTGATCTATCTGAAAAAAAAGGTTACTGAAATTTAAATGTGAAGAATTAGGGCTAGTGCATTTGCATCTCACAGAATAATTACTTATTCCAGTAGTAGCCATGCAGTGACAAAGTAACTCACATTATAAGAGGTAAGAACACTATACATCCACCTTGTCAGAGCACCGATTCACAAATCAATTGAGCAAGATCAAGAACTCTACCAGAAAACGGTATGCTGAAAAAGAAAGAACAAAAGGATATCTTCAGTATGGAGAGACAGTAACAGAACACAATCAGATCCTGCAGAACCTTCATCACCAATTCTGCTGAGATGAGCTGATTTTTACAAATGAACTATCATCATTGGAGCTCTTTGTGTCACCCACCAGCTTCCAATTCTTTGTTGCATGATATACTCTTCTTCCAACAATTCACATCATATACAACTAGCTACCCCATTTTTCCAGTATGCAAAAGATAGTTCTAGGACCAAATGTACTCACTCATAGCATGTGCTTTGTGAACACAGCTCATGAGGTCCTTTTGGGTTCTGGCTTCTGGGAGCAACTGTTGTCAGGCAAGAATAGATATCGGAATTTTGAGTCAAATGCGACAACAGTAAAGCTGCGTGCTCCAAGAAGCCGCTGCTTCCGCTGCGAAGAAGAATCTCGGATGATTGCAACTTGATCAGGTGTAAGGTGATGGCAGATCCAGTCAGCGAGCAAAGAATCTTCGACATTCCCCTTAGCATAGCTCTGCAGTAATTTTGGGATTAGCAGTTTCCCTCGGGCATTTACACCAACAGATGCTTGGATATAGTCTCTCAAAGATTCCTGAAGCTCCTGTCGCACATTTGCTGGAGAGAAGATCCTCACCTGTATGATAGCAGATCATCGAAAAACAGAAAAAAATCACGACAACTTGACAGGTTAAGAGTTAAGACTATGGATGTTCAAATGTCCTATAAAGAACATGTTACAACATGCAAGGATTTGAAGAAACAACCAAGATTAATTGGTAGCGCAATAGTTTCTGCAAAAAACTTGCACTTGCCGAGTGCAAAATTTGCTGAATAATACACACATATTTTCAGGAAAACTATGATAAGCTCATATACTTACGGCAGGTGAAGAGAACATTCCACAACTGAGTCCAAACAACACAAGGGGTTCCGCCTCATCGACTGAGCACTTTTTGTGCTCCTCAGTAATTTTGAACTTATTAAGAGCTAGCATCAAGGACTATAAAAAGGAAGGGGTAACAATAAGAGGCATTATAAGCAAACTAAAGGCAACAAAATAGGTTAAGAAAAAGCTATACAAGTTGGGGCCGGTGCACTGGAGTCTTCATCTTTAGAATCACAAATTCTATTTCAGCTGCACTGAAGGACTGGCCACCAACTGTGTAACAGGCCTGCATCACTGGCGCGGCTTAATTGAAAGCCTTATTGAAAAAATACTGTATACTTTTTGTCCAGAGAAGAGATACTGCTCCAACCTTTTGCATTAGAGAGAAAAGCTTGATGTCATTTCGTGGAACTCCATATGCTAGATATGCCTGATAGAATACAGTACAGAAATGTTAATGTATAGTCCAGTGAGTAAGCAACAGGTAGTAAAAGCAAAATGAAGGAATATGAGGAACAGATAGAACTAAACTGAGAGATTATATTTCAATTCAAGTCTTGTTTGCAAAACTGATCTCTTAGGTAATAGTCACACTTACATGCATTATCAATGCATTGTACAAATTAATCCAAAAGGCTAACCGCTCATCACAGTTCATACTATTAGGGTTAACCTTTGATAGCTGTTCCACAAGAAATCTGCAAATACAAAGACATGATTCTTAGTAACATTTACATTGAATGTAAACAGTAAGAACTAAAACATGGTCTTTAATGAGGAACATCATCATCGACAGAAATAAAACCAAGAAACTTGGTAAGCATTGCAAAGAAATTGTTTAATGTGAGATGTAGTGAATTAATTCTTCAATTCTTAAAAATGTATAAAGTTTTGTTTGCTCATCAGAAAGACATTGGGGGTTGAAAATGTATCACAAATCAAAGAAAAGCCAAGGTGACATGGAAAAGTGTGTTCACTACACATTGAAGTATGGATATATGGATAAATTACACACTGACAGGGACTTCTTTCAGGAGTAAAAATGATAGCACGTTGTGGGGCTCCAAAGAAATCTATAATCAGTTTGTTTGCTGCAAACAAAAGATTACATGGAGCATCCCATTCTTCCTTCAACCAATCCTCATAATAGTTCAATTATTTGTAAATCCACTTAGGGCATCAGAAGTAAAATGATATTAGAAATGTACATAGTATACACATTATCATATATATCAACTTGTGTTTCATGCCATATGCTTGAATTGCTACTCCTTTCACACGTCAGTAGTATTACTTGCAAAGATGCAGTATGATCACATTAGGACTGGCAATTTTAGACTAATTGCAGCAGCAAACCTGAACTTTTTTAGAGCTTCAGATGCATATTCAAGTTGCTCTTTTCCAACAGACATCCAAGATACTTCTACTGCTGAATGATAAATTCCAATATCTCTTTGGCTTTCCTTCCCATTAACTTTATACGGATCGAAGTTTCTAACTTCAGTCTTGATCTCATCATTGTGATTTGAGTCAACTGAGGGACTTCGTAGCATTGAAGGAATTATGGATGAATCTGAGAAGGATGCCAGTGTAGAACCAGATAGACGCTCTGAGGAAGATGAACAATCAGGAGATGCCTTTGGTGACATCTTCGAGGATTCAGACAGACGGAGGAAAATGTTTCTCATGCAACGAACCATCTCCTCTGAGAGCTGATTTGGATTGTGCCAAAGATTCCCTCTGTTCATGCTAGTTATCTTTAGGATGGGCTGTTCAAATGATAAAGTATCAATCTTTTCATCTTCTTCGCCTTTTTTAACAATGGAACATGACTCTTTCTGCACAAAGATAAATTAAACATTTGGTGAGCAAATATGTCTAGCACAGTTAACTACCTTCAAAAACTATACAAATAGGCATGAGAAGGACCTCTTCATCCCTGTGCTTTTCCAGAAGTCGATTTAAAGAAACATCCTGGTGTTTTTCGAACAACCTATTTAGAGAAACCATCTGTCTCTCTTCAGAATCTTCTCCAACATCCTGCTCATATTCAAGTTCAAGGAATAAATCTTGTTGAGTTGACCTCATTGACTCAGATCCTCCAAACTTCAAATATCTCAATAATGATATGTGCTAAGAAAGACAACGAAAAGAAACGTCAATAATTCCCACATCAGAGAGAAGACAGTGTGAGATATTTACTTACAGAACACTTACTTCTTCCCATGTGCACGTGCAAGTTGACAACGGTTGATCATCTGGGGATGTACATGGCAAGCATCCTGGTTTACTTTCAGCAAGTAACCTTTCATTCCTTTCATGACAAAGCTGGTAATACAGTTCATTCAAATCCTTTTCGAGGTTCGATACAGCACTTTCCAAGGAGGCGATGTTAATTAGTAATTCTTGTGCCTAGAGATTGAAAGGTCAAAATAAAAATTACAGAATTGGCTAGGAAATGGTATTGCATAAAGACAGGAAATCTAGTAGCTCTTGCACCTTGCATGGAAGCTTCACAGAAGACTTCAGTACAGGTGCAGCATTTTGTGCAACAGCGTCTGCCAATGCAACGTGCAAATCAATCTCTTCTTCCAGCTGCCTCTGTAATTTCTTGACCTACACATTTTTTGACAGGATAAGAACATCACGTTTAGGCACCAACATTTGCCTGTGGAAGAAGTCCAGAAACCAAAGAATCAGTTCTTACTTCATGCTCGAGTTGCCACCTGTACTGCCTCATCCTGACGCTTTGGCTCTCTTCTCTCTTCCCAATACCATTGATCTTATCATCCTACAAAAGAACAACGAAAACCATCGCTGTGACATTAATTCGATTGACAAAAATAATCCAGGGACCAAGAAACAACAAGATTGTTGATTGACCACACAGTCTGCGGACCGCGGTTATTAATAGAAAGTAGAGACAAATGGGGTAGGGGACAGTTCATCCGGGGCCCCATGAAAATTTGCAAGCAAGCAAACTGCACGGCCGAAGCCGACAGCGCCCAGCGCACCACGGCATTCGCAAAAAGACACCACTTTTGCGGCATTTGCCGTTAAAGTTTCGCTTTTCTCTACCAGAAATCGAGTCCCCCAAACAATGTTGTCCCAAATTCAGACAAAATTTGTGAATTTTTGCGGTGGGAGTAGTCTGGGTATGGAGTATGGACCGTGGAGAAAGAAACGAGTCAACCAGAACCAACCTTGGTGCAGCTTGCCGCCGGCGCGGACGTGTGGCCGTCGTCCGCCGACAGATGCGCCGACCGGTGCAGCGCGCGCCCAGAGCCGCCCGATCTCCGGCCGCCGCCGCCGCTCGCCTTCTGGATCAGACCGCCTCTGAGACACACAGAAAGATGTGAGATCATTCTCCGAGTTCAGAAAGATTCAGAGAGAGCAACTTAACAAGGAGCACGCCAAATCAGTGTGAGAAATTCGAGAACAACAGGAGGCCGCACGTTGTGAGGGGGAAAAGATTCAAGAACAGCGGCAAGCGCATCGGCGGCGGGTCAATTACACTCACACTGGCGCGGAGGAGGATGCGGACGGCATCTCGACGGCGGCGGACGGGAGCGCGTCCTCGGCGCGCGCACACGGCATGGGTAGGGGGCTTCTCCAGCCAGAATCAGCCCACGGCGTCCCTCGGCCTCGGCCTCGGCCTCGACGAACGAAACCGATTAAATGCTCACGGGGAGACGAGGATTTGCTGGTCCTGGCCAACAGACTCGAGCTGGATTGATGGCCATCGCATTATTTGCATAGGCCGACGTGGCCAGGAGGAGGAGGAGGGGAGGGGGGAGCGTTGAAACGATGGAGACGACAAGAGCGTGTGGGTGGGCGAGGGCTTTATGGCGTGCGTGCGAGACTGCGAGGGAGGTTGGAGCCTTGGAGTTGGAGGACGAGTAGTGGGAGACGACGAGGGTCCAGTGAGCTGACGACTGGCTGACGATGCCGGCCGTTTCGATGGTACCTCCATTAAAAAAACTCATTTCTATCACTTAACTTTATAAAAAAACATTTTGCTTGATCTATCATTAGCATAAAAATGGATAAATTTTATTTCTTTAATATATTTTGTCTAATTATTATCTATTATTTTATAATATTATTTTCTTATTAATAAGATACACTTTATTTTTTATTCTTATTACTAATTTATCAATCCTATCTCAATAATAAATTATTTATGATACAGTGCATAGTATTTTATTTACTTTTACAGTGTATTCCCAAAACTTAGGTCCTTGCAACCAGCAAATAAACTAATTAGCTCATTAAATTACAGCAAGTTGATTAAAACTATAGCTAGTTTAAGTAATAATTATAATCAATCATATAACTAATAACTAGAATCAATTATCTATCTATTTATAATCTCGATTATTATAGCATAGAAACAGTAGTCCGATTGTCCCAGGTTAAGCCGGACAGGTGAAGTACATACGGATAACCTTCCTCGGCCAGCCAACCGCATGTCACTGCCACTCTGCCCTCTTATCAACAAAAGCTCCCGAGCTCTCTCTTCTCCTCTCATCTTCTTCTCTCCTGTGGAGTTGGAGTAGCCATCTGCAGACTGCAGCTCAGCCTGCTAAGGTAACTTCACTCTCCTCTTCTCTCGCAATCTCTCTTCACCTGCAGTGTTTGTGCAATTTTGTTCTGAACTTGACACCATTTTCCTGCCGTCTTCTTGCCCAGGGTAGTGATAGTGACGAGTTCTATCTACAGCTCGGGTCAGAAGGAAAGAAAAGGTTTTTATCTGCACAGCTACTGCATATCACGCCTCCACTTGCCACAATGTCAGCGCCAGGTTCACTTCTTCTGCTGCCCCCCACTGCGTACCAGGGGATTGGGAGAAATCGAGGAGGTTGGTGATAATCAGCTAGCTTCCCTTTGTCTTGTGCAAGAATTGTTGTCTCTACTCTCTAGATTCCCTTTTCTAAAAAGATGAGGATTCTTTGAAGAAAAGAAGATTTACTACCATGCTCCAAGTATTTGCTTTTGTTATTCAATGGCATGTGAGGAATTTTTCCTAGCTTATATTATTCAATGCAGGACAAGGTCAGGAAGGGCCATCTATCTCATGTTCACGGTCTCGCAGGATTAAACTCAGCGCCACCATTTCTGCAAGCGCAGTTTCATGTGTAGCTTCCATGGTGAGACGTGCCTACCTGTCTGCTGCTGTGGTCAAGTGGAATATTTCTTGGTTTTGCTATGACATGCTTGCTCGTCTGTTTATGTTCCATGTGATTCTACATGGTCAAATGCTGCAGAGATCAATTTATTTGCTAAAAAAAATTATCTGGAATGCATTTATCAGCTACTGGCAGTTAATCTGATTGGTGGAAAAGTTCAAGGTCTTCAGACTACCGTGCAACCCAAAGTTTTGAACTTGCCCTAGTTCATGAAATTAACAAATACTCCTATGTCAGACATGACCACAAATTTGGAAGCATTGAGTTTATGAGCATAACAACTGTAATATAAATTTGTGATGTACTGATGTCATGAATAGTTCCTCAGTCCTCACCAGCTGCCCTTTTCATGTTCAACAAAAGGCAGGGTATATAAGTATATTTTTGTTACTTATGTATGTGGTACTTTGGTCTATTCATGAAACATATAGTATTGAACTGTTCATATTGGAGCAATCACTCCTGCAAGACAGAGAAGTTGAACTATTAAACTTTCAAGAGCTTCAGACTTCAGCTATAGAGACAAAACATGCAGAGCTGGCTAGATGAAGTAAAACATATTCTAAGTTGCTAACTATTTGATATTTTGATATTTTGATATTCAATTTGGAGTACAGCTTGAATTCCAAGACCCAGTTGTCTCTACACAAAACTGCATCTTGATACATTCAGATAATCACCTGACTATTACATGTGAAGCATGAGTAGCTGTTGTCTGTAAATTTTCACATGTTAACTGTGCAGCTTGTTGAGTCTGTTTTAACAGTCAGACATTATTTGATCGTTATGATCTAAACTTGTAACCAGCAAAGTTTGAAACCACCTGACACTGACTGTTTCTGAATCTTTGTTCTGCAGAGAGTAACATGCTGTGCAAACCAGACACAGACGGCACGGCGTAAATCGTTCTCTGGACCTACCTCTCCACCATCAGGGTCAGTCAAAGGTAATGCAATGAAACCTGCAAGATGCCAGCTGTTCATCCTGCCCTCCTCCAAGAACTGAAGCCCATTGCACACAACAGTTCTGAATTTTGTGATTGCATTGCATTGCATTGGCCCACAGTCTCATACTTCTTGCTTCAATGATCCTATATGCTTTCAGAGAAAGTGAAAGGCCCAAGGCTTGATGATGGCGGCGTCGGCTTTCCGCCGTTCCGGTTCGGCGGAGGGGGCGGTGGCGGTGGCGGCGGTGGCAGCAATTCCTCCGGTGGATTCATCCTGTTTGTGATCGTTTTGCTTCTGGATTACCTGAGGGAGTTTGAGAGGAACCTGCAGAATGGGTCACGGAGGGGCAGTGACTATGACAATGGGTTGGCGCCACAATAGTTTGTTTCACTTTCACAGGGACACTCCAGTGTGTGACTGGCAGGGTTTAAAATTTCGTGAATTTTGAGCTTTTCGAACCGGTGCAAAAACAAAAAAAAAAGTCGGTATTTCGACGAAACTTTGATATTTCTGTCCTAATTTAGCTCGAATTTCGCAGCTTTTCGTGCTACTGCCAGGGATCAAAGTTCCCGCCGCAAACGAAATTGTAAACCCTGGTGGCCTGGTGACTGGTTTTGCTCTCGATTGGAATTATCAAATGAGAATCGTACTTGAGAGACCTTTCGAAACAATTTAAAATAATCAGGATTATAATGTAATCCTAATTATTGGATAAGATTGATTTTGATTATTAATTATGTGATTGATTACAATTATTATTTAAGCTAGCTATACTTTTTTCGTTTGATACATAATTTACTTTTGTTTTAAATATAAGCTGTCAATAAGTTATCTCAGATCTGTAATTGAGTATAGTTGTCTTAGAAAAAAAGATAATATAGCAACTTTAGCCATTTCATTGTTGAATCCAAGGATCATCTGCAGTAGCAACAACATACTACTGCAGAGAGCTAATTTGCATTGGGACAGTTTGTTTGGCCGTTTGATCGGAAACAAATATCGAAAATCAAGTGCTGCAAATACGCTGTATTACTCCAAAAACATTGTTAATATATTAAATCCCTACATAGCATTACTGCCAGAATCAACAGCAAAATCATCAAACTGCAATCAAAATCGTCAAATTACAA
>KE370874.1:168070-183218 GCA_000418225.1 Zizania latifolia
ACCCGTCGCCCATCCCCACTCTGTAACGTCCAACCCGCCCACTGCGAGGTGGATCCCACCGCCCTCTGACCCCACCGGTCAGTGACCGGGGGTCAATCCATCTCCTCCTCCGACGCCGTCGCTCGTGGCGGGAGGTAACCTCACCTGCCACCTGAGTCCCGCCCCCTCGCCTCTCCATTTCTCCCCGTCTCCCACGTCGGCTCACCTGTCCTCCTCGGTTTCCTCACGCACCAGCGACTCCGCCACCGCCACCACCTCTGCTCTGCTGCGGTCTCCTCTCTTCCTCGGAAGCCACGCTTTCTTCGTCTTCTCGCGGGGCTCTCAGAGCCGTGCAGCTAAAGCCCCACCTCCGCTGCGTGCGCTAGGGTTTAAGGCGCAGGCGGCGGAGGCGAAGGTGGCGAGGAGGGGAGCGCGCGCGCGTTCAGGTAAGGGGGCTTCGATCCCGGTCTCCGCAATGTGGGGGGCGGCGATGGGGTGGGCTTAGGCTATCGGGGGCTGCGGGGGGGGGCAGGCCATGGCAATGGGGGAGTGGTTCTCGCGGCGGGGGGCTTGCCGTGTGGGGTTCTGGGTCGATGGGAAGACCGGGTTCGCGTCTCACGTTTGCGGTCGCTGTGGAGGCGTGGGTTTTGTGCGGCGTTGCTGCGGCATTTGTTGGTTTTTTGTCAGGAAAAAAAACAGGGTTTTTCTGGGCGCTGCCAAACGACTCTGGAAAGGTTGATCAGTTGTTGTTTGTTGGGTACTGGTTTGAGTTTTGGCGCCGTTTAATGTTCTCAGTTTTGCTGGGAAGCAAAATGTGTTTTTGGTCAGTGGAGTTACTCTATCACAAATGGTTATGGACGGGGAATAATCAGTTTGTATTTGGGTAATTTTCTGATGTACTGAGATTCCATGTTAATCCTGGTGATCATGCATTCATGCTGTTGTCAGACTGCGATTGCCGATTGGCACCATAGCCCATAAGCACCCAATGGATGGTCTCCATATTGTGCTTGCAGGAGACAAGTACCGGCAAATTCGATCTGGAGTGTCATTTTTTAAAATGCTAACAGTTGCCAGAATGCCAGTGGTTTGTATCCTATTCTGGGAATTTGGGGGCTGCTTTGTTGTGCTGTTTATTGTTGTGTGTTTTTGAGCTAACGGTTGGTTCTAGATTGTTGGTACTATCGCTTCTTGTTTCCCTTTTCATTATTTTGCGGTATCTGTGACGATGCTATCTCCCTCGGTCTATTTCAGAGAGATGGAGGAGGACCAGTTTGCAATACTGGTCGCCGAAGGTGCCATCAAGAGCATCAAGCTTAGCCTATCGACTGAAGAAGAGATCGTAAGTTCTCTGATGATTTATACAAACGATGCTTGCATAAGGAGATGCATGCAGATTTAACAACTTCTCACTTGTGATATCTAAAGATAATGCCTTCTGACAAGGGAGCACAATTAAGGGAGCTGCTCATGATGATGAATCATGCCCATCTGGAAATCCTTCCTTTTCTATTTCATTTATATTTGAGATCATCCAGTGAGATTTACCTATGAGGCATGGTTTGGACTATTCAATTGCAATACAGACTTTGGATTTGTAATCTTATTTTTAGCAAGATAATGTTGCAACAAGAGCTCGTACTGGGATCTGTGAAATGGACAATATTGAATTGACCCTTTTCTTTTGCATTTGGAGTTGTCTGATACCTTTTCACTTATTAGCCAAGCTGAGTATTTACATTTTACAGACTTTACTTGATATTTCATTCTCCTACTCGATTTCTCATTATTATAGCAAGGCTATATATTGTACAGTTCCCAAATATGATTTTTGTTATTCCAAACATGACTGATATGCACATTGTTCTCCCCTGCAGTGTACTTATTCTATAAATGACTGTCCTGTTACTCATCCTAGTCAGCTTGGAAATCCTTTCCTTGGGTTACCACTGGAAACAGGAAAATGCGAGTCCTGTGGTGCCTCAGAAAATGGCCAATGCGAAGGTTCCCGAATTATTCTTTCTTCATGTCACAAATATTATTTTGTAGCAACTGATGTTCCCCTTTTCTCTTGCTAACAACCAACATTATCTGCTTATTTAGGGCATTTTGGGTACATTGAGCTTCCTGTACCTATTTATCACCCTTGCCATGTTACAGAACTGAGGCAGATATTGAGTCTGATATGTTTGAAATGCCTTCGTATCAAGAAAGGAAAGGTACATATAGGTCAAAGCAGTTAAATGTTACTTTGTTATTCTTCTATACATGTTCCCCTGTTTTGATCTAAATCCAGTTATCTCATATTGGCTTATGATTACTGTGATCTTGTCATGTGTCAGGTGAAACGAACCAACGAGAAGGATAACATATCGGCGACATCATGTTACTACTGTCGGGTACTTTCCAACCCCAACATTGTTATTTTCCTCTCCTGCCTGGAAGTAGGCAGAAAGTATATTTCATTGTTTTATTGGTCTATGTAGTAGGGATATGGGAATATATGCCTCTCGAAGAACCAATCATACAAATGTTTTAAGTTTAACTCCACTCATATAGTCATATGTAGTCCCAATTATATTGTTTGGTTTGTTTTTAATTAAACCAAAATCTGCTTGTATAAAAGATAGCCAACACTACTGATATTGCAATAGTAGTATTGACTTAGTAATCTGAATATCTGATGCATGCATATGCATCTAGTACTTTCCTGTCTTCATATTCAAGTGATGAAATAGAATAGCAATGGATTCAGTTTTATGTTTGGTAAGTGACACATCATCATTGAAGACAGTATACATAATCAAGTTGTACTGTATTGTGGGATGTTATTGGAACTTGTAAGATATGGTCAACAACCATGGCAGAAGCATTTGTAGCACGCTATGCTTTTTTTTTTAATTTAGTGTTCAGCCATAGTTGCTTCTAGTATGGTGTCAGCTCTGACACTATCAATATTTATAGTCTGGATGACTGGCAACTGATGCTTGTCACCATTTAATTCTTGTAGGATATTCCAGCATTATCTTTGAAAGAAATCAAGGACTCAGATGATACGTTTCTTTTAGTGTTGAACGCACCACATAAGAGACACATGAGCGAAGGCTCGTGGAACTTCCTTGATAAGTATGGATTCCACCATGGTGGAGCCTCCGACCAGAGGACATTGCTTCCAGAAGAGGTTAATCTCATGTAGTTTTATTTTTTACAGTTTCTTTATGCTCCTGAATATATAACACCTACTAGATCATTGACCATTCCTGTATTATTTGCTAGGCTCTGAATATATTGAAAAAGATTCCCGATGAAACCAAGAGAAAGCTAGCTGCTCGGGGATACATTGCTCAATCTGGATATGTGATGAAATACCTTCCTGTGCCTCCAAATTGTTTATATATTCCTGAATTTACTGATGGGCAGAGCATCATGTCTTATGTGAGTTTTCTTCCATGTGCTTACTGTCTCTTCATGATTTTGCTGACTGGTTTAAGTCTATGCCATGCCTTATTCTACTTGCTTCTCATATCAGGACATATCAATAGCCCTGTTGAAGAAAGTGCTTCAAAAGATAGAGCAGATAAAAAAATCGAGAGCGGGTTCCCCAAACTTTGTATCACATGAATCTGAATCAAGAGATTTACAGCTTTTTATTGGCCAGTACATACATCTAAGGGGTACTACAAGGGTATGTGGCATGATTTTAATGTAATAACCTTATTGACCATATTTACATGAAGAACATGTTCATGTCAGTCCTGGCTCAGCTAGAGAATTGCTGCAGAGTAGCTCATGCTCAATTTTTTTCAAGCTTGTTTCATAATTATCACCAAGTTATTAATTAGGACTGATCAGTTGACAACTGCATTTGCATGGTCTATATCTTAAGCTCATTTGTTACAGCATTGTCAAATGTCGATACTCCTTATTGGAAGAAAACTAAAACATAAATTTGCATTTGACATGAATAAGATAATTTTTTATCCCTTGTCCTCTTCTATATGAACATAACGTTACCCCTATAACATTACAATACAAAGTATAAACTGAGAAGAATAATAGTTCCTGCAATTTCAAGACACCCACAACTGTGAGTAAAACTTTACAAAGCTGAAGAAGTAATAGTAGCACATGCATGTAAACCTTTGCATAACATATATATAACATATTTCATGCATTGGTTAAACAAACACGTTATATGCTATGTCCAATATAAGTGTGTCTACTGGACGTCTGGAAATTTTAGACTGTGCTCATCCTGCTTTACATATTTTGGTGAACTTTTTGTGGATTTGCACGGATTTGATTCTTTGATATCTGAGTTGATTTATGTGGATTTGATTCATTGATCTCTCAGAAGACAGCAAGCAGATGATTGAGCATAAGCATATAAGGGCAGACAAATCTTGTGTTGTGTTGATCCTGTACCTGAGTATACACTGTATTATGGTTATCATTGAGGATGAATGTTCCACTATTGTGTGCCTATGTGCACCCTTTATAGAGAAAACAAATATGCATACCATGCATGCATCAACAATGACTTCGTGTTGCATAGAACACCCATGCTCATAAATACACAAAACAAAACTGCCCGTCCCTGTGCCAACTTTGTTATTGAACTCCCTTACAACTATGAAAATCGCCCAAAATTACAAGTTACAACACTTCATGATAGCAGCCTTTGCCCTTCCAGTCTTCATAACAAGAATTAAGAATACTGCTGGTAATTCAAGACTTACATGGAGATGGCAGCATGTATCAATTCCCTGACCAATATTGTTTTGGTTTTGTTATCTCAATCTTGTTGATTTTGCCCTCAAATTATGTTGTTATCATCAGGCTAAACATGAGTGAGAAAGTAAACATGAGCATGCACTTTGCATGCATCTTAATTACCTCACATATTTTTGTGCATCACTAAAATTAGAAAAACCCTTAGCTTTGCAGCATTTATTTGGTGTGTAATGTGTTCATCAACCACTCATCTGCTAATGATGATTTAACAGTGCCACTTACATTTAGTATGATTATACTTATTTATGCCTGATTTACTCGAGTTTCTTATGACCCATGTTAACTTGCAGGGTCCTCAAGACAATACCAAGAGATTTGCAATCAGCACTGATTCATCTGTGTTATCAACAAAACAATGGCTGGACAAAATGAGAACATTGTTTATCAGCAAAGGGTCAGGTTTTTCATCACGCAGTGTGCTTACTGGAGATCCCTACATTGGCGTAGATGTAGTTGGACTTCCTTCTGAAGTGGCAAAAAGAATGACTTTCGAAGAGCAGGTGACAGACATCAACATCAACAGATTGCAAGAGGTGGTTGATAAGGGATTGTGTTTAACCTACAGAGATGGTCAGACAACTTATGCAATCACTGTGGGATCAAAAGGGCACACTACACTTAAAGTTGGACAGACTATCAGCAGGAGGATTGTTGATGGGGATGTTGTTTTCCTGAACCGACCACCTAGTACTCACAAGCACTCTCTCCAAGCATTTTATGTCTATGTCCACGAGGATCATACAGTGAAGATCAATCCACTTATATGCTCTCCTCTTTCGGCAGACTTTGATGGAGATTGTGTGCACATCTATTACCCACAGTCGCTTGCTGCAAAAGCTGAAGCATTGGAGCTTTTCAGCGTGGAGATGCAACTTACTAGTTCCCACAGTGGCAATGTTAATCTCCAGCTGGCCAACGACAGTTTGCTTGCTCTGAAAAGTATGTCTTCCAGAACCGTGCTGAGCAAAGAAGCAGCTAACCAGTTGGCAATGTTTGTGTCATTTTCACTTCCTAATCCTGCTGTGGTCAAAGCAAAGCCATATTGGACAATTACACAAATAGTGCAAGGTGCGCTGCCAGCAGAATTAGCTTGTGAAGGGGACAAACACTTAGTCAGGGACAGCATTGTTATAAAACTTGATCTTGACAAAGAATCTGTTCAAGCTTCATTCTCAGATTTGGTATCCTCCATTCTTTTTGTGAAGGGTCCAGGAGAAGCACTACAAATTTTAAATGTGTTGCAGCCCTTGTTAATGGAATTCATACTTTTGGATGGCTTTAGTGTAAGCCTGCAAGATTTCCATGTTCCCAAGGCTATGTTGGAAGAAGCACAGAAAATCATTGGAAAACAGTCTATTACTCTTGAACAGTCAAGATTTGCAGAAAATCAGTTTGTGGAAATGCGGGTTGATAACAATCTGAAGGGCATCAAACAGCAAATATCAGACTTTATCGTGAAGCGCTCTCATCTTGGACGGCTGATTGATCCTAAGAGTGAATCTTCAATATCAAAAGTTGTTCAGCAACTTGGTTTTGTTGGTTTGCAACTTTACCGTGAGGGGAAGTTTTACTCGCGCCGTTTAGTGGAGGATTGCTTCTCATGTTTTGTGAACAAGCACTCAGCTGTCAGTGACGAGCATCCTCCGGAGGCTTACGGTCTTGTACTTAGTTCATATTTTCACGGTCTCAATCCGTATGAGGAGTTGGTACATGCTATATCTACAAGAGAAGCTATTGTTCGCTCCTCAAGAGGATTAACTGAACCAGGAACTCTGTTTAAGAGTCTAATGGCCATCCTACGGGATGTTGTTGTATGTTATGATGGAACAGTTAGAAACATTTGCAGCAATACAATAATGCAAGTTAAGTATAAGGAAGGTGATTCCATAGACTTCCCAAGTGCAGTAACTCCTGGAGAACCAGTTGGTGTCTTGGCTGCCACTGCTATCTCCAACCCTGCATACAAGGCTGTCTTGGATGCATCTCAGAGTAACAATACTTCATGGGAGTTGATGAAGGTAATAACTTTGTAAACTGTTTAATGCATTGATAAAAGATGATATTTTAGCCATGTTTGACAAGTTTATTGTGTTTGTATAACCTAACAGGAAATACTTCAGACAAAAATTGGCTACAGGAATGATATGAAAGATCGAAAAGTTATCCTGTTTCTGAATGATTGCTCTTGTGCTAAGAAGTTTTGCAAGGAAAAGGCTGCTATTGCAGTTCAGGGCTGCCTAAGGAGAGTCACATTAGAGGATTGTGCTACTGATATCTGCATCGAGTACGTATCCATAAATCGATGCTGTCAATTGTGTAGTTATCTTTGTACCTTGTTTTTTATATTTGTGATGTTGCTTTTGTTTCTGCTGTTCATCGCAATTTACTGGACTTATTATACTAAAGTCTAAAACCCAAGTTTCCTCTTATTTTTGGTTCTTCAGCATATTTTCCATTTTTGAAATGTGCAAGTCGTGTGGATATAGGGTGCAGGCAGTTGGCAAATGTTCAATATCTGCTCAGTGAACAGATTAGTGTGGATTTAGCAGGTAACTTGGCATTAAATTGGACACCAACATGAGTGGTGTGTTTTACTGTGTTAGATGCTATCATGTTGGGAATTTCTTCATCGGTTTAATCCTGAGAACTCAGATATCCCTTTTCGATGGACTTGGGCATCGGTGTTCATTGTGCACTACCCTATCGTGGATTTGGGCCATTGGTGTTGAGCTTCTTCAAGCATTTATGTACCCTTGAAGTTTTGCAACATTATGCAACTGAACTGTCACAAAACACCCTAGAAATTTCAAATTTGTTAAGACATCTATTGATGCAACTGGATCTGTCTTGGGAAGGTCCACTTAGCCAAGTTAAGATATCCTGAGGAAACATAACGGGCTGGCCCATTTTAATTGAGTAAAGTGGATAAATGTTATTTAACCATCCTCAATGAATGGAACTTGAGATAAAGTTTTCTGAACACCACATATCTGATTAGGCTTTTAGGATTCATTGTCATTTGAGTTGAACATGAACATAACATCTACGTTTTCAGGTACCAGAAGCAAATAAGTTTAGATGGAACTTCAGAAGCTGCCCCATCACTTGTTGGCCATATACACCTTGACAAGGTATTATCATTATTCTTTTTTTGCATGTAAACTGTTTTCCTCCTAGTATTCACCCTGATAATGTATGTATCTCTCTCTTTTAGGCACAGTTAGAAAGGATAAACATTAGCACTAAAGATATCCTCCAGAAATGCCAAGAAATTTCTGGGAAATATGGGAAGAAGAAAGGACATCTCAGTCACCTGTTTAAAAAGATTACCTTCTCTACTTGGTAACTAGATTTTCCACTTGAAGAATAGATTCCACGCACATTACTTATGTTTATGTATGCCCTTCCTGCTACTAGTTGCTACTGGATGTTGGTGGTTTTACAGTTTCAGTAGAAGAGGGTTCTAGTGCTGTAGACTGCTAGGGTATATTCAGGGTGTTGCATTGTTCTTGATCAAGAGGGGCAATATCTAATATATCAACATGAGGTTCAAACCTACTTCTGACCTGTAGATATTAATGGTTTCTGTATCACATGAGAAGTTAGATAACCTCAACTGTAGCTATATGCTGTTCTCTTGCAAATTATTTGATCCCCATTGAAGTAGTACAAACTATAGTCATAAGAAGTTAGATAACCTCAACTGTCGCCTTGTTTTCACATTGTTTGTCATGCAAGAGTTACTGTTACAACTTACACGAGAGATTTGATAATTTGCCACCACTAAGAAGTTCGCTTTTTTGCCATCCTAGTCCACATGTTATTGATTTAAATAGTCCCACTTGTCATTGTCTTGAAGTGGCATCATAATCAAAGGGGTCATACTGAGAGTGGCAAATCATCAATTTTTTCCTGTTACACAGCCATAAATTGGAGTGAGCTTAAGCTGTGATTGGAATTTGTTCATTTCTGGTATGTCTAATATTGATTTGCTTCCTAGTTCCTACATTGTTCAGATCAGTTTGCGTAGTTAGTCAATGTAGTGATGGGTCTTTGTCTAGGCACAAAGAACATTAATGTATTGTTTATTTGGAATCAACACACCTGAGAATACTTGAGTTTTTTTCAGTGCATCCATTTTTAGCACTTATTTTTACCTGTTTATTGTGAGATTATATCTGCACAGTTTATATTAATTAGATTTAATCTGAAGCATTCAAGCTTTCACCCTTACTCTTGGCAGTGATTGTTCATTCACACAGAAGGTGATCGATGAAGATCTCCCTAGGGTTCCATGCTTGCAATTCTTTTTCTCTGATAGCAGTGCAATGCTATCTGAGTCTGTGGAGAGAGCAGTCAATATTTTAGCTGACTCTGTCTGTGGAGTGCTTTTGAATACAATTATAAAAGGTATTGTAAGTTGTATGGACTGTGCATCTTCCATTGAAAATCTGTTCACGATATATCTTCAATTTACAGTTTATTCTTTAAGTTCAGTCGAAAATCTATTGTTCACATCTTGTCATGCTATGATATAGGGTAAAAAGGCAAACAATTATGACTGGTTTGTTTTTAGCCCTTAAAATGATTCTCGTCTTCCATGCTCATGTCTCACTGAGGTTGTGTTTCATAAACACTATCTTTTTCTAATATTAAGTTACTATTATTTTCAGTGGCATAATTATTATGTCACAATCCATTCATTGGAGGAAGTTCAAGCAATGATGGCTTGTGGAGTTGTGGTAGAACAACATCAAATGGAATGCACCGACTGAGGAATAGATCTAGAATAGTTGGTTAAGGGAAAGAAGATGTGACTGTAATACTGTACAGAGAGATGTGGCTTTGTTTGCCGTTATAGTATGACATGGCCTGGTATTTAACCAGACCCCTACAAGGAATGACTACAATATAACTTAAGGATAACATGCTAATAAGTAGATGAACTGATGGATTGGATTATAATTAACAAACAAGTATCCTTTTATTGTCAAAGCTGCTGCCTGCTGGGCTCACAGCTGTAACAAATTAAGACATACTCTGTTCCTATTTGGTATTGAACTGATTTTATTGGTGCGAAGCTATTCTTATCAAATAAACATGTCCTCTTGTCAGCTTACTAAAAAATCAATTAAAAATTTAGGTGGTGTTCTCCAAATAAGAGTGGGACTTTCAGCTCAACAATTTCTTGTTAATTTTCTCTTCAGGTGATCCTCGAATTCAAGAGGCAAAAATTGTTTGGGTTGGGTCAGATGCAACATCTTGGGTAAAAAACACACAGAAGGCATCAAAGGGTGAGCCAGCAGTAGAAATTATTGTTGGAAAAGAGGAAGCTTTACACCATGGTGATGCTTGGAGAACAGCAATGGATGCCTGCATACCGGTTCTCAACCTCATTGACACACGGAGATCAATCCCATATGGTATTCAACAAGTGCGAGAACTTCTTGGCATCTCATGTGCCTTTGATCAAGTTGTGCAGGTCTGCCACCTTTTCTTTTGTTTGTTATATGCTGGATTGCTGGGGAGGGTGTTTCATTTAATATGCGCTGTTTGGTTGCCAAGGCTCCAGATGGTTCCTGTCTTTTTTAATAGAACATTTGACCACTTGCATTTACAAGAATTTAGCAAGGAAAGTATTAATGGGAAGGTAGCATTTTTTAGATAGCTCTACCACTACCTCTGCTTCACAGTACAATTGTATTTCCTTGGGAATATCTGTTTCACAACGAATCCTACTGTTAATCTGTTGTAGGTGTTGTGGGGCACTGTTTACTTACAGCCTCTATGGGTTGCAACTGAATGGGATAATTGTTTTTTTTTTGTCCATGTCTGGCCATGATTTTAATGCTGGCAGGGAATGTTGAGTGGTGGAACATTTGATTTTATAAGGACAAGTTTGGCCCATTTCAATTGAGTTGTAATGTTTGATTTCTGTTTCTTGGTCTGTGCGCATGGTGGGCTTGCATTATTATCACGGAACAGAGGGACTAATGCCATTTTGTGTGGGTAATCATTTTTTAAATATATTATTCCAAAGTTGGGCAGATTTGGTAGCACTTATATCACTGGGGGATTCATTTTTAAATGGAGGGATTTTCTAAATTTCTCATTCGAACCTCCTGGGCATTGGTAGATATTACATTGTTTTGGACCAGAGACTACTTCAGTTATGACAGCAGAATAGTTCTAGATGTGTGCTACTTGGTGTCCTGTTTGACTCAAGTGTTGTGTTATGCTTATTACAATGAACTCCTTTCTACACCATTTTTGTGCTTACGGCTTTGTCTAGTGCCTCTTAACAATTTTGTCTTGCATCCCATTTCAATAGATTGTTTTATGCATTCTGATTTGTGCAGCGGCTTTCAACAACTGTAAGGATGGTTGCTAAAGGTGTTCTCAAAGATCATTTGGTACTTGTGGCTAATAGCATGACATGTACTGGAAACTTGAATGGGTTTAACACTGGTGGTTACAAGGCCACCTTCCGTTCATTAAAAGTTCAAGTACCTTTCACAGAGTCCACATTGATTGTAAGCTTATTTCTGTGATCCATTATTTTGTAATTACTGTCACATACATTTTGTTGATGCATTGGCCCTTTTATTCCCTAGACCCCTATGAAATGCTTTGAGAAGGCTGCAGAAAAATGCCATTCTGATTCATTGGGATGCGTGGTTTCATCATGTTCATGGGGCAAGCATGCTGCAATTGGTACAGGATCATCTTTTCAGATTCTGTGGAACGAAAGTCAGGTAACCTGGTCTCTCTACCCATTGGAGCTTATTGTTTATATAGGCAGTGCAGCTTTACCCAATATTTTGACCCTAATCCATTGAATTGTGCTTAAAGATCTTCGGAAGATCTGAGTGTCTGACCAATTAAAATTAGTGTTTGACTGTTTGTACTGAAAATTTAGCTCTGCTTATTGTTGTAATATGTGATGGTTGCAGCTGAAAAACAATAAGGAGTACGGTGATGGCCTGTATGATTTCTTGGCCTTGGTGCGGACCGACGAAGAAAAGGCAAGATACACATTGTTGGATGATGTGGACTACCTTGTAGAAGAGAACGAGGTAGATGATGCGTGCTTATCTCCTGAGTTGGATGGGACCATTGGTCAACCCACATTTGAGGATAATTTGGAAGATCAACACAGTCGGAAGGACAGCTCCTGGGAAAACAGCACACCAATGAATTTAAGTTGGGAACAAAACGGCACTGCTGGAAATGATTCAGATAAATGGGGAGGTTGGAATGATGGAGCTGCAGCAGCTGATACAAGAGTCGCAAAACCAGCAGGCCAAGATAATTCATGTTGGGATGTGCCTGTAACAGCGGAGAACAATTCCTCTGATTGGGGAGGCTGGGGCATTGAAAAGACAAAGGACAAAGAGAATTTATCTGGAGAACCAGCTGAACATGATGCTTGGTCTGATCAGGGTGCTAAGAGGGAAATAGATGGAGGTGATAGTAACTGGGAGAAGCAGCACAACACTTATGAAAAATTTAAGAAGAATGTGGATCAGGACTCGTGGGGCAACATGCCAGCATCACCATCACACAACGTATGGGGCAAAAGGAAATCAGATGGAGATAATGTTACCTGGGAGAAGCAGGCCAATACTCAGAATGAACGGAGTGGTACATGGGAGAAGCAGCCCAGCATGTGGAAAGAAAATAAGACAAGAGAATCAAATGAAGGTTCCTGGGAGAAATCTAATGCACCAAAGGGTTCATGGAGTAAGGATGAAGCTCTTAATAATAATAATAATGAACATCAGGGGTCCTGGGATAAAATGGCGGTAAAAGATACTGATATACAGCAAGACTCATGGGGTAATGTCGGCGCCAAAAATAATGATGCACAAAATAAATCCTGGGGGAGTGTGGTTGCAAAGGCTCATGGTTCTACACAGGAGTCCTGGAGTAATGTGAGTGCATCTCCATCAGATAATGCATGGAATGCTGTTCCTGTTTCCCAAGGGAATGAGTATTCAGATGCAAAGCAACCAGGTTCTTTGGATTGGAATTCTTCTCGAGCTGATGACTCAAGTAACAAAGACAAGGAATCCTGGGGCAATGTGGCTACATCTCCATCAGATACTGCATGGAATGCTGCTCCAGCTTCCCAAGGGAACGAAAATTCAGATGCAAAACAATCAGATTCTTGGGATGGCTGGAATTCTGCTCGCGCTGATGACTCAAGTAAAAAAGAAAAGGATTCCTGGAGTAATGTGGCTGCATCTCCATCAGATGATGCATGGAATGCTGCTTCAGCATCCCAAGGAAACAAGAATTCAGATACAAAGCAGTCAGGTTCTTGGGACGACAAGAATTCTACTCGAGCTGATGACTCAAGTAATAAAGACTGGAAATCAGATGGGTGGGGTGCCAGAGGTGGCAACTGGAGAGGCCAAAGAAACAATCCTGGTAGGCCACCAAGAAAACCTGATGGTAGGGGTCCACCAAGGAAGCCTGACGAGAGGGGCCCACCAAGACGACGATTTGACCTAACAACTGAAGAGGAAAAGATTCTAGGTGAAATTGAACCAATTGTGTTGAGCATCAGAAAGATCTTCCGTGAATCAATGTAAGTTACTTCATCATTACTTGTTAATATTTTGTGGTTCCTAGGCTACAATCATATGCTTTTAAGTTTTTGAGTAAAATAGGCTTGACTTTTACAAGTCCATCAGCTATGTTATTTGTGCTGTCTTAAGTTTTTAACTTTATTCTTGATTCAAAATCTTGCAGTGATGGCATAAGACTAAATCCAGAAGATGAAAAGTTCGTCAAAGAGAATGTTCTTGAACACCACCCTGAAAAACAATCAAAGGTGTCTGGTGAAATCGATCATATAATGGTATGGGTGGGCTGTTCTGTTATTTTTGGGTTCAATATCTATTGCACAGTGGTCCGATGTGCTATAATGAAATACGATTAGCTTAGTTTTGGCTTACAGTGTTGCAATGGCCTGATTTAATTTGACAGGTTGACAAGCACCAAATTTTCCAGGAAAGTCGGTGCTTATTTGTGATGTCCTCAGATGGAACTCGCTCAGATTTCTCCTACTTAAAGTGCATGGAGAATTATGTGAGGAAGAACTACACAGAGCATGGCGACTCTTTCTGCCAGAAGTATTTCAAGAGGCGTCGTGACCAAGCACAAGCACAAGCACCGCCGACAGTCAACGGAGGCACAACACCAGGCACTCCAGCTGAGGCTACACAGTCTACTGCAGTTGAAACCGAGCAAGGACATTCACAGCAGACTCAACCAGCCATTGTAACCCCACAAGAGACTCCAACTTCTCCATCAGCGACTCTACAAGAGCCTCCAGCTTCTCCAGCCGCCGCTGCCGCAGCCGGATTGCTCGGGAAGCAACCTAGGTCGTCCGACTGATGCTCAGGGTGTGTGTAGAGCTGTTGTACATACATACATACATGCCTGACCTGTGCTCTGAGCTGAGCATTCCCCCTACTAATTTTCTCTACTTGCCCTGCCTTTGCGTAGAGAAAGAAGGTGACAGTATCAGTCTTTAGGTCTCAGGAACCGCATGCCCTGCTGTGTACCTCTTCCAGACCAACTCTGTAAATTCTGGGGGTTAGTGTGCTGCGTTCCGTAGCTGCAATTCGTTTTTGAATCTCTTGTTTGTCTTCTGCCAAATGCGGCGAGGTCATGCTGCAACAAATCACAAATCACCAGATTCAGCAGCATGGTCTCGCAGATTACTTCAAGCCGGTAAAACAATTCTGTTATCTAAATCATGGTATTACTAATACTAGTCCTAGGGCCTTGGGCCTTTTTGCAAACTTCGTACAACTCTTAAAACGGGTCATATTCTAGGTGAAATTTAATAGTTGTAAAATATGAAAATGTAGTAGAATTTGGAAACAAGGAAACAGTTAAATGGTTCGTATTCTGGACTTATATTTTGTGAAATTTAATAGTTGTAAAATATGAAAATATAGTAGAATTTAGAAACAATAGAATCTAAAGCTCCCTTTAGTACTGTGGCTTCGGTTTTGTGTTTTTAGAACAAAGAAATTTTATAGAAATTAAACTAAATTTTTCAAAATTCTTTTGGTAACATCTTTAAAAAGTTTATTAGTCTGATAGTAGTAGTCTCATCGTACCGTCCGATCCCATCCAACGGCCGAGATGTTCGCTGTACCCCGGCTGCCGCCGCCGCCGCGGGGAGCCACACTAGACAAAGCCGCATCGACCGAACCCCTCCCCTTCGCGTCTCCCCCTCGCCGCCCCACGCCAACTTGCACCCCGCTCCACGCCGCCGCCGCCGCGATGCAGGGCCGCGTCGTCGTATTCCCCGTCAAAGGCCGGTCCTGGTGCTTCGCCTTCCCGCGCGGCACCG
>KE370874.1:209369-228268 GCA_000418225.1 Zizania latifolia
TCGCCAACGCCGACGACTTCGGCGGCACCGGCTGGGCCGTCTCCGAGTTCAGCTGGGACATCAAGTACCCCGGCCTCCAAATCCTCGCATCCAAGGTACATATACATACATACATACGTATCTGCATACGCATTTTTATGTTCGTCAGCCATGCATTCAGATACAGATGATTGCGTTGCGTGTCATTAGCTTCGTTAATTAATTCCGGCATCTGTCAGTGTTAAGTAAGACCGATGGATCGAATTTTCCACCGGCGATCGCGCTAGCTGTAAAATGTTGACGTTTTTCCTGCAGGCAAGCTTGACAGAGTGACAAAAATTCTGAACCAAATTCAGAGGTAGCATCAGTATTAGCAGTAGTGATTAGGTGACTGATAAGGAGATCAGTATGGGTGATTAGCATCCTCTCTTGGCTCACCTACTTCTGATGTGGATGGATTGAAAGAAAGATCTGTAACTGCAAGCCTGCAAGAGTGATGGGTCAGTTGCATCAGGAGCAAGCCTGTTTGGTGCACAGGCCCTTTTGCTTAGTCTAGCTTACAAGCATAGCTACAGCCTACCACCATGGCTTGCTTGTGCTGGAGTTGATGTGTGGATGGATGTACAATCACCATGCCTTTGGCCCCCAACAAACTAGTAGAGGAATTCATATAGATTACAAAGATTATATATGCTGATTTTATCTGATTTGGAGCATCTCCATTTTCTTTGCCACAAATCATGCATGTTCAGACTCTGCAATTCTGCATCAAGTTAATGAGTAAGCTGAAGATTGTTCTTTTAGCACAAAAAGGAGTCACTTATGAAAAAAAAGGCAGATGATTCTCAAATTCACTAAGGAAAGGGACTGAGATGCCTGATCAATCATTTAACAAGGACCTTCTACATGATGGTTGTCTCCACCTGTGCCTTTGTCCTTTGCTAATCATTTCAGACATTTTTCCACATGTGTTGTGTTTTAGGTAGAATTATTCTTCAGCAAACCGGCTGTAGACTGATGGCATTTGAATTGTTTTTTTCCAAGGTGTAGACTGATGACATTGCTGGTGACATGTAGAAATGGACTGCCTTCCTAATCCTAACTCCATTGACCACAGTTCCTTCCAATGCTTAGAACACAAGCCAACTCTTACCTTGCATGCCCATTTATTTATTCATCCATAAGCTGAATTCCCTCTCTCACCATCTCTGAATCTCTGCCATGCTTGGATTGTGATCCTTGAAGCAAGTAGATCAACTAATCCTGCAAATTCTAAGCTTCTAGCTACATGCCATCTTGTAGTGTCCAATTTGACTTGAGAAAAATGACTGACATTGATGTGTATATCTTGGACTTCCATTGCCATTAGTGAGGAGGAAAAAAAAGTCCTTTTGAGAACATGAGACAACTCTTGCTAATGTGGACAACACAACTTACACAAGTGCCATGCATATCTGAGATAAACAATATTATACCCATGGCCATGCAGAAACAATCAACATTCAGCAAACAGTAGTTACATGTCTGAGAAAATAAAGAAGAGAAAGTGGTTGGATCACAACCAGAGCCCTGACAACTTAACCAGTAAGGATCATGTTTGGCCCAGATTATAATTGTTGTTATGTAGCTTAATCTATCTGAATAATCTAATTCTACTGTGAGCATCTATAGTTAGTTTGGAATAGCCCTAAAATTAGGCCAACATGCACCAGATTTTTGCTAACTGGTCTCCCAAAAGTTGGCCATGGCTATACTGTACAGATTTGGCACACCATTTGACTAACAGGAAGCAGAAATAAAAATGCATTTCTGCTCGATGTCTCATGTTCTCACTGATAATTAGTAGCCATATGGTCCACTTGCAGTACACATTTTCAACTCACAAGTGAGCTTGCAATTGCAACCATGAGGAAGCTAATGTTTCATGCAACTCAAAATTGCATTTCTTTTTGCTGATGCAGAATAATTTCCATGTTTCTGATGAATTTTCTTCTTCTTAAAAGCAGTTATCATTTGACTGCTTTCTAAATATTTCCAAGAACAATTAACCTTTTTGAGACTATAGTGCTCAGATTCAATCTTTATTTGTGGTTCGTTAACAATTTGTCATGGATGGAGCAGCTGCTGCTTGAGGAGAAGCATCTGAGTGACGAGCAACGTGCGGTGCTGGAGAAGTACAGGTCCAAGGCGGAGTTCTACGTGTGCTCGTGCATGGACAAGAACCCCGGCGGCGCCGACAACAACGCCGGCCGCACGCCGGCGGGTTTGATCTTCATCCGGCCGTGGAACAACCTGCAGTACGTGTCCAACGCCGCCTTCCTCCTCACCGTCTATTCCGACCTCCTCGCCGGGCTGGGCCAGCGCCTCCGCTGCGGCGAGGCTGGCGAGGCGGCCGGCGCCGGCGACGTGCTGGAGTTCGCCAAGTCGCAGGCCGACTACATCCTCGGCTCCAACCCGATGAACACGAGCTACCTCGTCGGCTACGGCGAGCGGTACCCGCGGCGGGTGCACCACCGCGCGGCGTCGAGCGCGTCGTACCAGCACGACAAGGCGTTCATCGGCTGCCTCCAGGGGTTCGACTCGTGGTACAGCGCGCATCGGGAGAACCCGCACGACATCGTCGGCGCCGTCGTCGGAGGGCCCAACGCCAAGGACGTGTTCACCGACCACCGCGGCGCCTACATGCAGACGGAGGCGTGCACGTACAACACCGCCCCCATGGTCGGCGTCTTCTCCAAGCTCAAGGAGCTTGAGAGGCTGCGTCGGCGGGAAGAGGCACCGCCGTCGTCCTCGCCGGTGGCGGATGATCTGTAGATGTACGATGATGCCAGTAGGAGACGACAATTATACATTTCTTCTGATTGATGAATGATAATAAGAAAAAAAAATGAAAAGGAAATTTTTTTGTACATTCTTTTTGTTCATTAATCCATAGAGGTATATTTTTTCATGTTTTGAATATACAAATTGTAGAAATTAAATGAACGAAATGAAAAAAGACCAAAAAAATACTCATATTGTTGGTTGCTCACATGAGCGGATACATCATATGCCATAGTATACAGTTGTATCTTATTTTTTTTTTTTTAAAAATCTATTGTATGTATGAATAAGCATGTGAAAAAAGCTACTAGTCTTTAGAAATATTGCATCTTTCATGTTACTATTTTAATATTTTAAACTTGTTCAAACTTAGATAAGTTTAAACAACTTGTAATAGGAAACTGAGCGATTAAAACATATGAACATGTTTTGTTTCTGACATCAGCAAAATCCCCATGAAACTTTGACACTTCTTACGACAGATGTTTGTATGGAAGCAAATCGACTCTGTCTTCCAATAATCAATCCAGATGCCTTTTCAGCTACAATCAGAATTACAAAAGTATAACCGTGTGGTTTATGTGAACATAGATTGTTAGAATGTAAGATTAAACATACAACACGTGAGAGAACAGGGGAAATTCCTTCAGAGATGGAATCATGGTGTGTGTCTCCTTCGGTAATTGACAACAAATGCACTGCCCGAAGAAAAAAACACAAAGGCACAACCAATCGGGCAATGCTGCACGTTCAACACAGGAGTGACCTATATATCAGAAATATTGGATCAGCACAACTTCATCCCTATCAATTTGGCCTTCAAAGAGCGAGAGCATGGATGCTGACATCAGAACTTCCAACTATACAATTCCAGGTTTGATCTATTTGAGACTAATGATCATCTCTTTCCAAACAAACACAACTGAGCCTTCTAAGAGGATAACTCACTTTGCTTGCATATACCATTTGTGGGTGGCTTCGACGGTGAAATTTCCAGCCTTCAGTCACATGAAACCAATAGCCTTTCTCCAAAGACATCATCACTTCAAGGAAGCTGGAAGCCAGATGGGGACTTCAGTTTCCATCCTAGACTAATGAGCTTGCCAGAGATAGCTCATATAGTTCAGTTAGTGTCCACTCCTCCCCAGTTTGTCCTCCAAGAACTATTGCCTTTGTTCCTCCCACGACACAGGTACTGTGGCCCCAGGCAAATCGCGGAGGGCAACCGGGAACATTCAGTATCCTCCATATAGGCTTCTCTTCAGTTGGATCAAGCAGGTAAAGCTTGGAAGCGGAATGAAGACCAGCCACGGACCCACCAAATATCAAAATTCTCCCTCCAGGAAGGCTCACGGCAACATGGTCAAGGCGAGGGGGTGGACCAACTCCAGCTGGATTACCAGCTCCTGGCATTCCACTGCCAGTGATGCACCGCCAGCATGGCTCGTTTTCACTTAAATCCAATGTGAAGACATCATTAGACCTGAGTCGTAGAGGACCACTTTTAGCAAGACCACCAAACATCAGGATTTTCCTGACATCGTAGACAGAGAGCGAGTGCCCCAATCTACATGGTGGAGTCCAAGATGCAGGTATCTCCCTCCAAACAGGTTTTTCCATTGTTACATCTAACAGATAAGTATCACTGAGAAGCACGCCAGAATCAGCACAGCCACCAGAAACCACCAATTGTGTTCCATCCAACGTGCAAGAACTATGCCATGACCGTGGAACTGGTGGTGCAAGGCCAGGAATCTCACGCCAAGTTGGATGTTGTGCATCCAAATCCAACATGAACACATCATTGAGCAGGCCCTGCCCTCCACAGCCACCAAACAAAACCAACCTGGATCCATTTAGGCATGAAAGGGTATGACCCCAGCGACCAGGAGGAGCTGAGCTCACATTGATGTGCCTCCATTCTGGCTTGCTGGCATTCAAATCAAGCACAAATGTATCATTCATTGGCTGCATGTTAACACCTTCCCCACCAAAAAGGACAACTCGGTTCCCTGCAGCACAAGCGCTGAAGTTGCAGCGAGAAGGCTCCACTGCACCCCCAACTGTCAACTTCCTCCAGGTGACAGCTTCCAGGGTGGTCAACTCTATTGCTAACCGCCCCCATGCCAAACTTCTTGATCCAGCCACAGTCTCAAGAGCTCGAGTTGCCTCAGTGCCCCATGCATTCTGACAAACCATTCTCCAAAGGTCATCATTCTTTGTTAAGTGGTACATCCGTTTACATACAGAGTTTACAGATGCTATATCCCTGGGCGACAATCTTGAAAGGATCTTCTGGCAAATTACCTCGTCACTTAATAGGAAAAGATGAGGATACTCTGAGCAGATGTTACCCTTCCCCATTGGACTTGGTCGGACAGTATTATCAGGTTTAATCAATGTAGATCTCACAATCTCCTTTGTTGTAGAGCCAGACAACGGCCCCAAATCAACATCACAATCATTAAAGAACTGCATGCCCATATAATGGGTTATTATTTCATCATCTCCATATATGGGTGTTAGTTGGAGCCTTGCCATGAACGGAGAACCATCTTTCCTAAAGTTCAGCAGATCACCCTGGAACACAGTCCCTTCCTCTAAGCATCTCCGAATCTCAGTAACTACTGTAGCATCAACAAGGGGATGTCTTCTCTGAGCAAATGGTCCTCTACACTGCAAGAATCGGCTGAGAAAAGCAGCAGCACAACAATTGTAAGCAAGACAACTAAGATAAACAACATACAAGAAAAATATCTAATGTAGCATGTTGAACTAATTTGCAGGATTGCTAAAAAACAAAAACAAAATGCTTTGAGAGGTGAATCACACAAGAAAGGTAAAACATATGTTTATATCACTAGTAATTGAGATAGATATTGATATAGAGGCATAGATCATGTTCAGTTTTATTTATTAAATACCTCTTGCCTACCTCTTACAACACTACACTCTTGTTAATAAGTGACATCTTAGTCTTTTTTTACTTTCACCATCAATTTATCACTTTTATCTTAAAAGATAAAATATTTGTAAGACGGAGAAAAATATTTGTACATAATATCATAATATTTTATAAAAAACGAAATAAAAAGGATAAATAAATAGAAATGACGAGAAACAAATCAGGTTTTTCTAGGGAAAATCTCAAAGATTTGACCTTTCGTCGTGTTGAATTCTTTAGAAAATTAAAATGGTTCGAAGTGCTAATCATGCAAGCATAGACGCAATTAAATGGTGCTTAGCTTGCATGCATGGGCCAACAGCACGTCCCCCCATTCTGCAGCGCAAGCATGCATGTCACATGACTCAATTCAATAATTTGTCTGATCAACTTCAGAAACGTGCATTATACATCTTGTCAAGTGCTCACATGAATGCACTGAGATTCAGCAGTCCGGATTATCCCGTGTCACACAGTATGATTTCTGAATCCTCAAACTATTTATATAAAAAGTATCAAAAAATTGTTTAAAGCCATTTATCAACTTTTTATCATTAAATTTGTTCGTTTGAATCCTCAAACTACTTGGTCAATGAGTCAACCATAGACCACCTATCATCTACCCTTATATTCAAACGCTACCTGAGGTCCACATCTACCCTCAAACTATTTGATCAAAAGAGTCAATCATCTATCACCTATCATCTACCTCAACCTGTTTGGTTAAATAGTCAGGTCTTCTTACAATCTTACCAGCATGTCATGTTTTCTTTCTGCTACAACATTTTCACGTTCAGCCAACCCCAGATCCACAGATAGAACATGAAACGTCTATCTATCTGGCATTTCCTATTTTGCCTACAGAGAAACTCAATAAATAGCATAACTGGGAATATACTATGGTTGTATATGACTTAACCTAGGTCCTGTTTCGAAGATATTAATTTCACATGGATCAATTCGATTCCTAACTCCGCCTATGTTGTCTCAACATAGCAGGTCTCAAGCCCTGGTCTGGTAGAGGAGGGAGGATCCCTTTCTCCTAAAAGGTCATGTTTGGCTTGGCGAGCCAATGAAAAACCTAGCCACTCAAATGGAGATGAAACCCAAGTTTAGGTTTCAACTCTAACCTACCCCAACTTACTTGGGATTGAAAGGCTTTGAAGAAGAAGAGGATCAATTTGATTCTTGTGTGAGTTGTGAAACAAAATTACATTCAAAACAGAAACTAAGGCCAAAAGGGCAGGACCCCAGTTTAGTTCATCACTGCATGATGTAAACTCTCTATATGGTGCCAACTAACTGGCATTATGCAAGATAAGATATAAACTGCACTCTTCGTAACAAATACTGGTAAAATTGGAATTGCAACAGTCATCTATAACCAAAAAGAAACAACCCATTGAAAACCCATATAATAATATTCTATAACCAAAAAGAAACAAATACATGAATGACTGAGAATAGAATGTTCAAGTAACTGGTCATGCTGACGGTCTATCTCTGCTAACTTTGGAAATCAAGCGGCTTAACAAGCAGTACTAAGTACAAATGCTACTAGTAAGAGCATCAGAAGGCGAATCTATGCGACTTAGAGAACACATCACTACACTGATGACAGACTGCTAGTATGTTATACACTTAGGTTTTGTTTAGGATTAAATTTGAATAAAACTTCTTCATTAGCCTTTCAATCCCAAGCAAGTTGAGGTAGGCTAGAGTTGCAACCCAATCTTGGGTATCAACTCCATTTGAGTGACTAGGTTTTTCATTGGCTCGCCAAGCCTATCACAACCTTTTATGGGAAAAGAACCCTCTATCCTCCCTTACCAGGGCTTGGGACAGAATAAAACGAAAAAATAAAATTGGTCAGAATGTCTGATTCGGCCCATCCCCTTCTCCCCTATGATACTATATCCAACATGATTTTTACGAGAAAAAAATCCATCCAGAACATTGCTCAAGGAAGGAAATAGCAACAGGATCCTGAACCAAAAATTATAGTGGTAAGTGGTTTTTTTCATATGAGTTATATCAGGTATAGATAGGTGCGAGAGACCAACTCAACACAACGAGGACAAGATTAGCATACTTGACATGTTCAAATCTGAGCTTGCTATTGCGGTGCAATTTAACACCAAACCAATGTTTAACAACCTGTGAACATGGGCCCTGGCTGCAACACTACATTCAGTTCGGTATCGTCATATCAAAGATTCAAAGTCTGAATCGGCAATTTGACATCGATATTCCAATTTATGTAAGTTCAGTTTATGGATTACTTCCCAAATCACCACGATAAAAATTGTGACCACAAACTCTAATCACCCCGTCTAGCAAGCATAGCAATCAATCCTGTGATCCAAAACCACAAGAGCAGCAAAGCAAGTGGCTCCGGGATGGAGTCAGGGTTCAGAGTACGAACCAGTTCCTCCCGAGGACCTCCTCGGCGCGGTACCCGGTGGCATCCTCGAACCCACGGTTGACGTAGATGATGGGGAAGTCGGGCTCGAGCGCGTCCGACACCACCAGCCCGCACGCCCCGAGCACCCCCTCGATCGCCAGCGAGAACCCCCCGCCCCCATCCCCACCGCCCACCTCAACCTCCTCCTCCTTTTCTTCCTCGTCTCCGCTTCCGTCCGAGTCGCTATCCCACTCCATCGCCGAAACCCTAGCCCATGGCGCCCGGGGCCGAGCAAGGCAGTGGCACACCCAAAGCTCGCTCGCCGCTAGGGTTCTCCGGGTGAGGTGGGGCGGTGGCGAGGCGCAGCGAGGCGAGGCGAGGCGGGCTCGGGCGCCGATTTATACGGCTCGCCGACGCCGACGAGCTCGGGATTAAAATGGGCGAATTAATCGGGGGAGGAGACGAGGAAGAAGACGAGACAGCGAGCCGCGAACGAGTGGACGACGCGGTGGGGGAGGAGCAAGTGGAGGACCTGGGGCGGGGCCTAGGGCTGATCTGGGCCGTCGAATCTGCGGAGGCGGGGGTGCGGACGGCTGTGATCTGACGCGTTCGCGCGGCGTGCGCTGTCCTGGCGGTGTCCTCTCGTTTGTTGGTTGCTGGGGCAAAGCTTGTTTACCAACATATATTTCTTCCTAGATGTGGCAACGAGGAGAATGTCTCCGATTAAGTAAATAAGGACAAATATATTATTATTTATGTTAGACCTGCAGAGGTAGTAATAGGTGGAGGTGTAGGTAAGGTGGACGACAGTGAGGGACGTGAGGTGGGCAGTAACGACAGGAGACACATGGTGAGTTATTTCGGACCCGCAGGTGAAAAAACAAACTCATCATATAGTTTTTGTAACTTGGCCCCGTTTCTCCACAGGGCAAAAACTCCCTCACTCTCGCAATCCTCACTAGAGAAACTATCACCGTTATTCTTCCTATCCACAAGATCCACCATAGAGGAATATAAGATGCATATGTTTTTAATATAGAACTTTAATCATTAATTTATTTTATAGTGCATTATTAATAATTATAAAATTAATATCACACGAAAGCATAATGTATCCACATCTTTTGCTTTTCTTTGTGAAGTTGTAGGCTCCTATCTCTGAAACTGACATTTTTCAGAAGGAAAAAACAATTAGTTACAGTGAGAACAGCCACTTTCAGTGGTATTTGAAGTTACAACAATTTATCAAATTAAATGCAGAAAGCTTATAATGTCATAAAATAAATTAAAAATGATAGTAGCACAAATAAGTACAGACAGTTCTGCTCTATGTACCTGATAAGCTCTCTGTTTCATCCTGCGTGTGGCGGCTTTCTGTTTGGAACAGAAGGTTTTTCTCATGTGGATATTTCAGTAATTGCATGCACTTTGGGTACTTTCTTTTCAGTTATGGTCAAGTGCACTGTAGTTGCCAATATATTGTCAGTACCTTCCAAGTCATCTAGCTAACTCAGCATCCATACCCATGTGATGTACTGATGTGCATGTACAGGAGCCCTAATTTTGGTGGTTTGATGCTACCTTTTCTGCCATACTTTTCTCTTTTTTCCTTTTTGATTGACAATTGGAAGCAGCATTTGTTTGGTAGAGAAGTCGAAAGTGCAAAAGCTGGGAAGAAAGGTACAGTTTGGCTTGTCAGTTTGCATACATTTGTGGCGTAGTCACAGGCTGTAGTGAACTCAAGTGGTGAAATTCAGCAAGTTTTCGGCAAATCTTTTGGGTGATGGGGAGCTCTATGCTGTGTGATCGCCAAAAATTTAAGAGAAAAAAGTACCATAAATTATACCTTAATTGGCAACCCGACTGATAGAAAAGCTCATTACCATGGCAAATACTTTGTTATTCACAAATTGGAGTGAACAAAGACAGGATTATTTACATGCCCACATCAGATGGACTCCAAATCCATGCTAAGTGTATACAAAGCATGAAGCTCCCAGCTGGGATTAGCTCATAGAAGGATCTGCTGAAGCTTTGCATATTGGACACCAGTTCTTCTGCCTGAGCCACTGGTGAATGCAGCACACGTGGTACTGATGCTCACATCCCAACCGCCCAACTTCTTCACCCTCCATGTACTCCTCCTGGAACAGACAGTCATTCTCATTTCAGTAGTAATCCATCTTTTCTGATGTGTAAACCAATTGATCAGTCCCTTAATGGTTAATTTGACAGAATTAACCGGTGTTGTCTTAAGGGAGAACGTTTCACATGACAGCTTTTATAAAATTGTGTGCTAGATACAACAATGTCTGAACATCTGTGGACAAGGTAGATGAAGTAGTAGTAATAAAATAAGTTGACGAATCATCAGCAAGGACGATGCAAAATTTATCATAATGTGTTTAACGCATTGGCAAGAGTGAAGTAACAGTTCATTTAATCTATAAAAAGTAACATATCATTTTCATAAGAATGTACAACAGTGGGATTTCAGGTGTTTTGGTCTTGAGCAGAATGAGCGCTCACAAGAAGAGTAAATTAGACAAAGATAGAAAATAAAGTTTTTTTGGTGTTGAACTTAAAGTCAATATTTACACTAAATACTCAAGAAATCAAGGCAAAACTACAAAGGTCATTTGCTTATACGCGCTAACAATTAATTCTCCTTTTTTGCTTTTCTTAAACTGAACAAAATTGAAGGTGAGGTGTGGCACAACATCAAGTAATCCCATCAGTTTCAACTTTCAACATGAATGAATAGTAGTAGACTTCTTTAAAAGGTGCAACACAACATTCATTGCTTAGATGATAACAAGATACCTGGCATATGCTGCATTTGATGTCATCTACGACCTGCGCATTTGCTTCTATATCGACTGGTCTATATGTACTTCTTCTGAGGCATTTCACGAATTGCTCTTCAGAAAGAGCGGTGCTAACAGATCCTATTCTCTCTTCTAATGCTAAGAGTTCCTGTTCATAATAAGGAAAACAAAATACCTCTGAAATAAGTATATACTATAAGTAGGGCCATGAATGACCATTTACTTAAATAAAAGCATTTCTCTAAAGTATCACTAAACATAATTTTTGCTGGGCCCAATCAAACGTAGTGAAAATAATACCTCATAGGACATGTTGTCAATATCCATGCGCATGTCACTATGCTGATCATGGGAAGCGAAAGCACCGAGTAATAGATTCGTCTCCAGCATCAGCAATTGCTGCCAAAATTTATCCAGATTACGGTGAAAAGTTAGGCACGATGAAACTTCAGACATACTGGCAAACCAACTTACCTCATAACTCAGTTCTGCTTCTTGTTCAATCCTGTCCAGTGCTAATAACACCTGCATGCGACAAACCTATTTCATTTGAATAACTTTAGCTGCCATCTCAGACAAACTGGTAATCCTACATAAAATCTATCTTCAGGAAGAAAAGAAAACTATTAGAACTGTTAGGCAAAAGGACCTCTGCAATTCCTTGTATGGCTACGCGTCTGCGGCCATCTCTCTCTCTCAAAAGATCATGGAATGTTTGTGGAGGGCTTTCCTCGAAAAAGGAGCTTGATCTTCTTCTTGCAGTGCAGGTATTTGTTCCGGCACGACTAGATGAGTAAATTGCATGAGGTGGTTCCACAGAGAATGGTCTTAATGAGTTTTCTGAGGAGGCTTCTTCCAGAGATAAATGCACCTGACCTGACTGTTGATTCCCCGTGGCAGAATCATGCTGAGAAAACATGCCATCCTCTCTTTCCTCAGAGATCCTAAACCTATGATCCCAAGGAGAAGGTCTTCTTGTCCTTACTGACACTGCTGAATCCTGAAAATTTCTTCTCCTGCTTCGTGTTGTTTGCTGAGAAACTGCCTGTTCAGTTGTAGTCGTTCTGATTCTAGGACCAGTGGTAGCAGGATAGGTAGGAGGTGAATGGCCTAAGCTAACTGGTCCACTTAAGCCATCTGATCTAGAAGAACTTCCCCCATCAGAAGCCCTTTTTCTCATAGCATCGAACCTCCTACTATGAACAGAATCAGATGAGCAACCTGATGGCAGAAAATTAGATGCTGAAGTACAACCCAGGTCTTTAACACCATGTTGCTGAACTCCACTAACATGACTACACGGAGGCTTCGCATTAGTGCACGACGAAGAGCAAGCCCCTGACTGACCCAAATTCAATTCTTTATCCTTCTGCCTATGAGTTCTAGAACTTAGTGCAGCACTCCTAACCAAGGACTCAACTGAATGTGCAGAAATATCTGAAGATCTGGAAGAATCCGGAACTCCAGGATCAGGTACTACAGATTGGCTTTGTTCAGTAGCCAAACCTTCTGGCACAGTCTGCTGACCATCTGAACTCTTATCCTCCATAACAATTCTCTTACTACCCTCCAGAAGTTTGGCCCCAGCCTTTCTGCTGCTACTTTCAGCAATGTCTACCCCTGCCAACAAAGATTGCCTTCGTTTCTCCTCACCAAATTTTCTAAACGGAACTTTGGAAGAGCTTCCAGGCATGGCCATCGAGGATGATGATTTAAAAGAATCACGTAGATGTCTTGGTCTCACTTGATTATCAGCCGGCCTGGTGTTCATAGGACTGAATCTTGTGGCGCTTCCTGGTCCGTCAGAACTCTGAACGGTCCTCTCTTCTGGGCTTCGATTTCTCGAAGAGACACCAGAACCTCTTCTGAGGAATCCAATAGCTGTTTTGGATTTCCTACCTGAATATTCCTCCATATGATTAGGTGGTACTGACTACCAATATAGAAATTTTCTTCAGTCTCAACAAAGCCTGGAGAATGGATGACAAGACATTAATGAGCAAGAGCACCCAACAATAAACTGCTTTGAAACTGACATTAGCATCAATAGTAGTCCTGACATACTAGTTATTACCTCTGTTTCGTATTGTAAGTTCCTCTACAACTTTAATCAAGTTTAAATAGAAATATATTAATATTTACTATATCAAATAAATATACTATTAAAACATATTTAATGGTCTACTTAATGAAACTATTTGATGCTGTAATTTTTTATAAAATTAATCAAAATTGAAGAAGTTTGACTTTAAAACTAGGGAGTAGTCATTAGCAGAGAAACAATATGTTTACTACAAAATGGATCACCTAACAAAAAAGTCCAACAGGACGACCTGCCTTATTTAAGATTAACCAAACATCTCTAATTGTTAATTACCTAATTCCTGAACAAACCTCACACAGTAGTTAAGAACAATAAGTGCAGCGTACACTCTTCTAATGGGCTTTGCCGAATGCCATTAATAAACTCAGGCAAACCACTACCTAGAACACAGTTTAGCCATAGAAAGATCACGATGACATTGATCAACTTCAATGCAAAACAATACATTTTCAAGCTAGCGTTAGAAAAAGATTGGGACCACGCTCCACGTATGATGACATGATCATTGATACGATTTGTGTGCCGACAACATTCTGCTGTCAGTAGTAATTCCTCTTAACCTTTTGAGTAACCAGATTTTATAACCGCTACTTAACCCAGCCTTGGCGACCAAACTAAACAAAATATGTAAGAAACTCGTAGGAGAAACTGTAGCGCCATCAAACTATTCTTGGGGCGAAAAGAATCCCTTCACTGAGATAGGAAACCAATGGCCTCTAATTCACAATCAACCCAACGAAACTACGCACAAAACGCTCCAAATTAGCTTCGGTTTCTCCCTAGATCGAAAATCCCCTATGACACCCACTGATCTCTCTAAAACGCAACAGAATCAAAGAACACCAAACAAGATGAGCTTTCGAATTAAAAGAAGAAGAGATGAAAAGAGGATAAACAACAACACTCGCAGATAGGACTAGGACGCACCACTGCATCAGTTCTGATCCTGAACAAAAAAACTCACCTTTCCCTCGGGGCGAGCCAAGAAACGACCGGAAAGGGAGCAGCTTTGCTCCCTCCGCCGCCGTACCCCGAACGCGACGGCGTACCGGGCTCCCAGGCCGGAGCAGGAGCAGCCGCCGAGGAGGAGGACTGGACGAGGAGCAGCGAAGCAAACAACAACAAAAACGGGGGCTTGGATTCCCTCTTGGTTGGATCCGAGGCGACATTATTGCGGACGCCTTAACGGGTCGGCGATTTTAGTTCGGGTGGTTGCTTGCGTGTTCAGGTATATCGAGTACGCCGACGTCTTTACAACTTACCCTCTCTCTCAGCGGTGGGCCCAGCTGAAGCTATTGTACATTTGTACATTTGTACTACATGAGTAGTGATACCATGTACGGTTCACATTTCCGTTTTCTGTCCTCTCAAAATATTTATGGTGGAGTAATGCACGGTAGAACAGAACGGAGCAAGTTTTATATTTGGCTAACATTTCGTAATTGTATAATAGATCCATGGTAAAATAGAATAGAGTAAATTTCATGTTTGGTTAACATTCTATAAATGTATAGTAGATCCACGATAAAACAGAATAGAGTAAATTTCATGTTTAGCTAGAACGTTAGCTCAAGCGTTTAAGAGGAGTGAGTTTTGTTAACCAATCCTTCCTACTTCACCTGGTTTTTTTAATTTTTTCCTTTGAAAAAAAGGCCAGGACAACCTCATTTTCTTTTTTTGAAAAAAAGGAATCGGCAACCTGATATATATATATTTCTTTATGTTGATTTTGCTGTAATGGAGCCAAGGAAATGTCACAGGCAAACAGTTGGGAGATCAGAGAGCACTGTATCATTTCAGGTTATTTTGTGGCAACATGCATGGTAACATATGCCTAGAAATTATAAATGTGTATAGTACCAATCATTGCATGGGCACAAACATGATGGGATTAATCATGAGTGTGCATCCACAACTGGTGACCTCCATCTTTTATTTAGACTAATAACTAATCACACCACTTAGCTAGCACTAACCACAGACATAACCACCTAATTATCTCTCAGGTTTGCAAAGCTAAGTGCAGGGCATTTTATATGAGGGCAACTACTCATTTAGTAGCAAAAAAAAGGCATGTATGCATGCAACAAGTTAGGTTACAACTGATGAAAGATATCTTGAATTCAGATTCAGAGGGATCCTGTCTGTTGTGGTTGTCTAGCAGGCAACGGCCTTGCTAGTTGCTACATTGCAGGTTTATCCATCAGATTATTCTTATCCATAAAAAAGGTCAACACCGATGGATTTGCAAACAGAAATACATGTCTACATCTATGTGAGAAGATTAAAGAAAAAACATGGCAACATGTGGATGAAAATGCATATGCAAGATTGGGTGTCTAGTTCATCTAGACTCTGTGTAGAAGAAGCTAATGCCCTGTGAATGTGATAGCTTTGAAGGAGTGGTTGGGATGATGGTATCAACATGATGTGATATTTGGTTATTGGATGATTAGGATAAGATAGGTTTCTTTTGGTCAACACAGAATTACTGCTAAGTAGAGAGGGTGCTGAATTACTGAAGGTTTAGTTGTTTGCAACCTACTCACCTCACAAATTAGACAGCACTACGTCGTGTCCGGTGCTGTGGCGCCTGTTTTTTTTGAGCTTTGGCTGCACCTTTCTCCAAAGTTAGGCCAGGTTCATCACGGGAGTTGATATCAAGAGGCCAAGAGCTAGCTGAACTTGAAATGGGGATTGATTTGGATACGGGGCAGTCTGTAAGTATTGTTCCAGATTTTTGTGTGTGCAAGGTGCATCTAATCATCCTAGGCAGATAAGATAGCCAGATGCCCAGGTTCAGGTCAAGTCTTAGCATGCTCCATCAGCAGGGACAGGGAGCACTGATTTCCTCAAAAAAAAACCTCCACAGACAGGAGTGGTCACTTTAATTAGGTCCTCACCATGCCATCTCTATAAACTTGTGAATGTTAATGAAAGTCAAATTTTACGGTACATCAAAAATAGGTCACTCTTACTTTTTCTGCACAGATTTTTTAATTTTCTGCGTTAACTTTTTAATTTTCTGTACATACTTTCTAATTTTCTGCGCTGACTTTTTAATTATCTACCGGTCACCAAGTATTTTTAATTTTAGTTTAATTTTAATCCTAACTAAAATCAATATCTAGATTAATCTTAAGTATTACCTCTTAAGAGATAATGGGTGTACCGTAACAGCTCTAATAAAAACACTACTTAAAAGTTGGTTGTTTTGGTACAAGTGAAAGTTCACATCTTGCAAGGTTCCAAGAAATTCTTACTGACAAAGCTGAAGAGATACAAAAATGCAATAGGTTTTGGACTAGGGATTGAACAGTGGCTGTACAGTGTTTCACAGCACCATTTTACTGCAGCGTTTACTATAGCAGTTCATCTGGACCTACACTGGGTGGTGTGCAACCTGACCAAATTCAACCTACTGTAGTCCTCTGGTCCAAATCCGTTTTGGATAGGCAGTGCCAGTTGCTTAACCTATTCTCATAGGACAAAGACCAAACGGATTGGGCACTGGTCATACACACCATAAATTCAGAATGACATGAGATGTCTCCTATTGATGAATCATGGAAACAGGGCAAAAGGAGTGACATTGACTGAGTGCTCACCTGAAGGCTTGTACTTGTACAGTTGCACAGCTATTCTTGCCAGGCCCAGGTTCTTCTTTCTCTTTTCCTTTCTGAGAAAGCACCGTTATGTTACATCCGGTTCAGGGCCGCTCAGAGCGTCTTTTAATGGTTTTGGATGCAACATTGCAATCGACAAGATATGTATCTTCCTTTTTTCACACGGTAGCCTCTTGGGTATCAAATAGCCATTGATGAAATTAATGCTGTGATTACAGACAAGCAAATGTATAATTCAGTTGCCAACAAGCAAATCTACCAATTGATTATCACAATCATTACTATGTGCCAAAAGATCTCTGTGTAGATGGACTGTGTTCACTACTACTCTCACCAGTGCAGATACAGCATAATGTGGGCACAACACAAGAAGTGTATTTGTTTGAAAACAAGGGCTCAACATAGTATCATGCTTCCCTGTATTCAAGCATTTAGACCCATCTGCTTCCTTGTCTTACTGACAAACAGATCTCTGTGTAGATTTTGCTGCTCATCTTTTTAAGCAACTGCTCAATTAGTTTGAACAGATCATCTGACCCTGTCAGAATGTTAACTGCACTTACGTCGATGGGATCCAGGAGAATGCAGAAACATGACGTCCGAATCAAAATCAGCGTGGTTTTCTTAGTTCTTGAACCTAAATCAAAGCAGCAAAAAGTGTACTTGTGAGCCAGTATCGAACGACATGTCGAGATCCCCACTCAATTGGAGATAATCACTAGCGCAGGCCGCGAGGTAGATCTCAACGGCCACAACAGATCTAAAAAATTGGGTCGATTCATTAGTTCAGTTGCAGTGCGAGCGTTTTCTTGATGAATAGATGGTTTTAGCTATTTAATTGTGATCTAAACTGTGGTTCTGTAAAATTGGGAAGACTGATTTGTAGTCTGAACTCTTAAGACGCATGCATGCACTATCAAAACACAACAAAAAATCCTATTTGCCCGATTTAATCAATTGGATTAGATAGTTCGTTAACGGATTTAGCTTGGAATAATAAAACCACGGTTATCGAGTCAACAAGTATGATTTTTAGGCTAACGGTAACCTGTCAAGCTAGACCGATAACCGTAGTAACCATACCAATAATCATCATACGTGTCGCTAACAAGTCGGCCGATGTCTCAGGGACATGATTCAATTTATATATATAGTCAAAAATAGCCACAGATTAAGGTAGAAGCCATGTGACTATTCCACTGAACAACTCTCAACCAAACAAATCTTTGCATGGTTTCTCTGGCAGCATGCAAGACTGATCTCCTCCTCTCCTTCTCCGTCTTTCTCTCATGTTGCCTACTTCTTAAGGCTGTCATGTTGTTGCCTTCTAGGTAGTCTCATCTCCATTATATCACCTCCTTTTCTAACTCATTTCCGTGTAGTTTTCTAGGCCATTTGAGGGCCTTCAGATGGCCCTCTGCATCCTCCATTCCTCCTAGCGTTTGTTGTGCATGTGTGCGCAAATCAAACCTTCATATATCTGAAGAAATGAGGGTGAATCAGCTTGAGGTAATTTGCCAATGCTGTCCAATTTAACCATTATTTCTCCTCTCCATGAATTATATTATCCTCCTTGATAGCCCCATTTACAAACATGATAATCTAGGGGGGAGATGCATCAATTATAGGCACGCTTATTTCACATACAAATTTTAATATGTGTCATCACGTTTCATATTATAAGTTTTTTTTGACTTTTTTAAGTCAGAATCCTCTGATTTTGAACAAGTTTAAATAAAATTTAACATATATAATATCAAATAAATACAATATTAAGACGTATTTTAGAATCAGTTTAATATTTATATAATACATGTAAAGAGAGAAAAGTAAGAGTATCTACAAATATGAATCCATATCCATAGATATAAATCAATCTCATTACTAACATCTGTCTATAGATAAAGATAAGAAACGGTTTTATATAAATTAATCTCATCTCTAATATCTCTAATTAACTGACCGTTCAACTATATATTGGGATCACAAGTAAATAAAGTCGTCCAGCTGGTAATTCGCGGTGTTAGTTTTTAATGTTTGATTCTATCGCAACTCCAAATTATAGATAATATTCAAATTGAAACAAGAAAATTTTTAGTACGCTCTGAATCTCTGATAAACACGGCTGTTTATATATAAAATCATGTAATCCACTAATCCATCTATTATTCTCTTTGCCCTAGCAGCCCAT
>KE370874.1:240638-253046 GCA_000418225.1 Zizania latifolia
GACGACGTATAAGAGGAGCGCAGCCTGGCGAGCTCGTGGCGGAGGCGCGCGTTCTCGTCGGCGAGCCGCTCGCACCACCGCCGCAGCAGCTCGCAGTCCGCCTCCGTCTGCTTCAGCTTCGTCCTGGCCCTCCTGTTCTGGAACCACACCTCCACCTGCCGAGCGCTCAGCTCCACTTGCCTAGCCAGATCATGCTTCTGCGCCTGCACACCCATTTCGAATTCAAATTTACACTCTGCTCAGAATTCGAAAGCAAAACCATCGAAATTCAAATTACATCCTGGCCAGAATTTGGAAGCAAGATCATTCAAATTCAATTTTTTTGTCGATCTCTAAAACGATAAGTGTATTTTACATGGGAGAGGATGCTGTGGGAGTGGAAGCTGTCCTCCAGCAGCGTGGCCTGCTCCCTGGTGAGCCGGAGCTTCTTCCTCGCGCCGTCGTCGTCACCGCCGCTGAGGCTCCGGCGATCGCCGTCGCCATGCACCGTCCTGGCCTTCTTGCTCTTATCCTGCCTCGTAGCGGCAACGGCACCCCTCTGATCCCTCTCCCCAGTCGTAGCACGGCCATGACGATGACCATCCTCGCGCGCCGGCGCCGCCTCCGGCGGCGGGAGCAGCTCGCCGAACAGCACCACCGGCGGCCTCCGCTGCCGGCTCCCCCACCCTCCTCCTCCGCCGACGCCGATCCCGAGAGACAGCCGCGTGTCGAACTCCTCTACCGACTCCGCCTCCGCCTCCACGCTGCTCCTGCTCATCGTCGTAAGGCTCGAGCTCGACATGGCGCACGCTGCGGGGTTAACTGGGGCAGCGTGCGCGAAGCATTTATAGGTGGTCACCAGATCGACAATAGTCGCGCGGTTACCTGTGCTAATTAAAGGTGACAATTAGATTAAGGTACTCATTCCTCTCTCCCACAAATTATTTATTTTTAGTATTAAAATTTCTCTATGACCTACAAATAATTTATTTTTAGTATTAAGAATTCTCTCTATCCTACAAATAATAATTTATAAATTGCCAAAAGTAGAATCGCTAAAAACTAAAGTGAGGGAGAAATAAGCGTAGAGGCTTAGCTCCTAATACTAGCAATAATCCCTGGTTAATTAATTGGTTAATGCGTTGTTGGACTGGGAGGGAGCTAATTAAGACCGGAGTTAAGAAATTGAACTCAAGCGCCGCAGGAATAGGACTGCAACTCCTCTGTGTAAAATGTCAGTTAATTTTTTATTATGTTTATTCTTGGTCAAGCATGCATGCGTGATGAAATGCTACAAGAAACCGAAACCGATGACGAATTTAGTGCACAGCTTAATTCCAACAGCATGCGTTGTTCCCTTCGTTTTTGATGTTAATTTGTATACTTAGACAAATATATAGCCAGCATAAACAAGCATAATTCCATCTGCATGATTAGCAGCAAGTCAAATCTTCTAGCTGTAGTAGGGTCAAAGACGAAGTTAAAAATATTTCATGTATATAATTGATCTAATTATTTTTAACTAATTATTTAGAATTTTCAAGACCTTCATAGTAATTTAATAAAATAATAATAAAAGTAAGGCCCTAGAGTTAGGGCTTAAGCGCTAGTTGGTTATTGCAAGAAGTGACTATGTTTCTTTAGGATGTTGAAGGAAAATCTGATAACTCGTGGGGAATAAGATGGACCCCTTGGACCTTCTTGTTCATGCTTTACTAGTGTGGATGCCCCACTTGACGAGGGTCAGTTGGTTCGAGGAGCATTAAATGTGATGAAACAATTTAAAGTTTTAAGGACTAGATATTTCTATTAGTTATTTGGTTGGTTAGATACGAACTGATATTTTGTTCGGTTGTTTGTATATAACTTAGATAGAATAAACCTAAATTTAGTATGTCACACTTGTCATATTTTTTTTATTAATATATAATCACCTAAGATTTTTTAGATTTAATTATACGGATACAATGGTGTAATCAGATCACAAATTAGATAAATAGTTCACGAGAAAAATCATTTAAAGCTTTGTAGATGAAAAAATAAAATCACTGTAACCAACCAAAATATGACACATTATCTTAACCAAATTTAGATTGCTCATCTTATTTGACGGACTCATCTCATTCAACATCTAGTAACAATATTTTCTAATTAATCGTCCATATAATACTTACTCACAAAACAAGCATTCTTTAAAAAAAGACGAGAACAACCACGAGTCCATGACACAACATATGAACAAACCCTAGATAATGCACGTCGACCGAGTCTAGCCTATCTGGAAGATGTTGTTTTATTGAAAATAGCCTATCTAGATTATGATATTGGGTTTTCAACATTTACTGGTGTCGTAGTAGAGAAAATTCCAGGATGCGTCGTAGCTGCTGAAATTTGTGCAATCCTCTGAATCAGCAGACATGGTGAACCCTAAAATCTAAGATTTTGAAAGCAAATTTTGGCAGCAAAAGACGGCATATGTCTTAAAAGGGAACTTCACAGATCCTACAAGCGTCGAGGCAAAACCATGTTGATCGACGAGATTGATCTCTCATTGGATCAGTATACGATGACCAAGTTTTTCTTTTGAACAGTTCTTGCAAGCACTTTATTAAAACACATAGGCATGATAGATTTCCCCGGGATTTTTTCAAGATTTGGTCAAAGGAAATTAATTAAAGCTCGCAATTGGAGCCATATGTGACATTTATGTCTTGATGCCTTGGCTTTTCTATGCCTGAATCTTGGTTACCTTGAATTGATCGATGCTACATCAATTCTAAAATATAAGTTATATAAATTTTTACACGATTTTTTACGTAGAATATTGATCATTAAATATTTTTATTATATATTATCTATAATTATTACAATAAAAATACATGAAATATTTTTAAATACCAATTTAGCTATATGACATGCATAACATCAAACTTAAAGTAAAAGTTATAGATATTAGCATTCTTAAATATATAGGCATCTTATATTTTGGAATGGAGGTAGTGTAATGGGATACCTACACACTATAATGTATCCACCCTAATTATCCAAACTTTTGGTATCATGAGCTCCAAACAGGTTAACAAACCCGTGGTTCGACCTGATAATCTTAGTTTTTAGCCTAACCATTAGACAATTATAATGGTAGTTTTTAGGATAATCAGTACACCAAATTATAGCAGGAGATCAGGTCTACAGTTGCTTTTTTACCCATTCTACTCTTAAAAGCACTGCGAATAGATCAGTTCCATTTTTTTTAAAAAAAAGACTCGTTCCAAGGCTGTATATGCGTATGTATCACCGTAGTGGAGTACGTTGTCAATGTTGCAACAATTAAACTGATCGTACGATGATTAATTGTCGCGATTAAGTCTCTGCTTCGATGCAAATGCAGGATAATTACTGTTGAAATTGTCCGCCGTTGGATCGAGTCGAAAGCCCGGAAGCTCTCACGAACTAACCAGAGTCTCTTTCCGTTCCTTTCCTTTTCTACCTGTGATGCTGAAATTAATTAAAGCAGCAGACTAGAGGCCTATTTGGGTCTTCAGATTAATATTTTGGTAAGAATTTGAAAAAAGCTAGTATTTTTTATTCTATTTTATTTTTATATTATATAACTATTGAATTTTACAATCTGATCTAAAATCTAGATCATTTAGATGGTTTCAAAATTTTAAAAATAGTTGGAGCTATCCAAATATACTCTAAATAATTTTCTATTTTTCAAGTTTACCTCTTTTAGATCATTTACGATACAAGTATATATATATTTTAAATTTAAGTCGGATCTCCTTGCTAATTTACACGGCCAGCAAAAAAAGCTTAATTAGAAAGACCGTACACTGTTTTTGTCTTGTAAACGCTAACAATAAATGGATATATTATATTACAGCCTACACCGCGATGATATTTTCTTTCTCCGAGCGCGACGTCATTGACCGTATGATTTTGCAAGCGATGCAACTATGCAGAGAATAGGAGAGAAAAAGACCAAGAGAAAAGAAGATGTGAGATATATGGAGGAATTGACCAGAAGTTTCTCCGGAGTTGGACGGCATCGTCAAAACCCAAAGGAGACGCTGCTCACTGTCCACTTATTAGTGGCGGCCGAACAACGGTATCCAATTAGTTATCGTAGTAACCAACTAAAAACTTATTATCGGCGGTGACCGGACAACGATAATTGACTCTGTTACTGTGCTAACCGATCAATGGGTTGGTCTGACATGGTTAGTGAGACTGATCTTGAGTGCCCAGCAGTCCATGTCAATCTGTCTCTCTAACATCTGTTTAGGCCCGGTTTGCTCTGCCCCTGATTTTTCTACTCATTTCTCAATTCGATGTTCATTTAGAAAAAAAGAATATTTCTTAATTCGATGGATGCAGGCATGCAGCCACTCAGTCCCATCTTCTTCTTGCTTTCTTGCACGGCAAAATCTACTCTTTTTTACATGTTATTAAGACGCAAGCCATCCTGAAGACCTGAAAGTTTTCAGCAATGACCACCAAACAGCAGAGCTTGACAGTAGAAGCAGTTCTTCATGTTGCGTAACCACAAATACACGGACTAAACTTTATAAACTGATTTTTTAAGTTGGAGGGTGTAGTTATTAGACTTAGAGAGTGCATATATGTATTTAATTAAAGATACTATACACTGAAGCTAACGAAAAGGATGCACGTACTAAATTGTGAACTGGTTTTTGAGCTGGCAGGATGCAGATATTAGACTTAAAAAATACACATATAGTTAATAAAAAATATTAAACACTGATTTATTTTTAAGAGGTAGACGTATCTATGTCAGATGTTGCTTGTGGAATCTTTTCCATAAATGCAAATGGTTGAAAGGCCGTTCTGATGGCATCAGGAATACAAACGCACACAGATGTTTACATACTGCAGTGTACAACTGTGTCCAAATATTTTAAATTCAGTACCATTACATGCATTTGATGCTATGAAAAAGAAGCTCTAGTGTGGAACACGAGCACATAATCTACATTGCAGAGTTATATAAGAAAGATACACCTTGGATCATATCACATAGTAACAACACTAGCCCCCATCGCCATTCTGCTCCTACATTACAACCACCTAGGTCAGCCAGGAGCATCAAGCGAGGATCAAATTCAGGCCGGGTCAGTTCTGGCAGCATGATGGCAGGTGCCGCCACTGTATGTCTTCCGCGAGCATCAGACAACAGACAGAAACGAGCCATGCTGCTGCCGGGAGCAGTTATGAGTTTTGGTTGCTGGCGGACTCCTTGCTTGGTCCATCTCCGGTCACCGTTCCCTCCAAGAAGCGAACAATGACGACGGTGATGTTATCAGCACTACCCCTTTGGTAAGCCTCCTGGAGAAGTCTCTTCGCTGCTTGTTCAGGGTCCTGGATAGGCTTGACCATGGCAACAGCCTCCTGGAAATACAATTCAGGATTCACATATTGAGTAATATAGGCAGATGGCAACATACATGCAAGTGAAGGGGCCCCAAGAAATGTTTGTTGCTACCTCGTTAGTTACAACATCCCACAGTCCATCACTAGCAAGGATGAGGAATTCAAGGGAGCCATCAACTACCTCCTCCTGTAATTGACAGTAAGGTTCTTTTCTTTTACTAATTGGAAAGGGAAATGATATGAAGCACGCTCAAAGTCATAATAGCTTCCTTACATAAAAGCAATCAAGAACTTAGATCAAAAAAGTAGAGTTGATTCATGGACCACTTTAGAGTGGCATGCATGGCAACGGCAATTATAATTATATTTTGCATGTGACAGGCTTTAGTTGAGAACCAAGCAAACAAAATTAAGTCAAACCTTGATCTCTGGATCAGCAACTACATACTGCTTCAAGAGCTTATCACCAAATGCTCGAGAAACAGCAAGAACACCACCAACACGCCACGTCCCTGCAAATTTCACCGTTAAAAAGATCCATTGGTAGTTATAAATTCAAATAGAAATAGATAGTTTCTGAGGAACTATGAAAGTACCAGCCCACATCACAAAGCCCCCAGCTTCCTCAATTCTCTGCCTCTCATCTGACTGGTCAGGTTTGTGATCCCTTGAAGCTGCAATTGCTGCAAGGCCAGGTAGGGGAAACACTATGATTGACTAACACATGATAACACTAATGTGAAATCCTAACCCAATCATGTAAAGAAAGATAGCAAATTTCTTTTCAGATAATTTGAGCATCCTGATGAACTGGACGTAGAGGAAGACACAGGACACTGACTGAAGTATGTTACACACATTGGACTTAGTTACTTACCATCACCACCTTTACAAACAACTGCTCTAGAATCTCCAACATTAGCAACAAACAAGCGATCACCTACAAGAATGGCTGTTGAGGCAGTTGAGCCAGCATCTCTAGTGTGACTACTATCGGCTTTCAGAAATTCTGAATCTGTGTGGTTGTACGTTTCAGCTGCAGGAAAAGTATGGAAATAAATCACAATCATCTTCTAGCTGGCACGAATTATTTTTGTTCCACAGTAAATGCATGAATCTTTAATGCCATACCGATAGCGGACTTGGTATCAGTGATGAACTTTGGATGCTTAATTAAATTGCTGAAAAGGTGCTGCTTGACATATTCTGCTGCTCGAGCTCCACCATGACCTATATAGACAACCAAGTATATCACTTGTTTCACTACTAAGTTTGATCATGGAAATTCTGTCATATCAAAACACAAATAGTTCATAACATTTCTTGCCAAACTACACAATACCATCAAATACGCCAAACAGTCCAACAGTCTCTCCATCAACACCATCGATTCTCGTCTCATAGAAATCCTCCATTGAAGCCCTTTTCCCAGGACAACTTGCATACCCATAACTGAACCTGACATTTTCACTGTCACAGAAAAGAGAAGGGGGGACATTTTTGTTAATTACATGCAGATATCAAAATCATGAAATCCAGTACACATCATTTCCTGTGAGCTGTGAAATCAAATGTGTTATCTTTATTAACTATCAGAATCTTCTGTTCTCAGATACAATAAAAGGAAAGTTTTCACAGGAAAATTTATGTCAACAGCGCAAAACTGTTCCGTACTAAAGAAAATCGGTCCGTTTGGTTAGTTGGATGGGGCTAGATGGAATCATTCCATCCAGTTTTTGTGCCGTTTGGTTCACGGGCAAGTTGGACAGAAACATCCAGCCTGACAGAATATTCCCTTTGGATGCTGGATAGCCTCATTCGAATTTTTTTACTGGATGAACTTATTCACCCTTTTTTGTGAGAGGATCTCACCTCATCCATGCTCATATACCTCCAACCAAACAAAAAACTAGATAATCTCATCCCATCTAACCAAACAAAAAACTGAATCACCACATCTAATAAAAACGGGACGGAATCATCCTATCCACCTTTGCCCTCCAACCAAACGCTACCTAAATGGACAGGAACTTGTTTGCACAAGTCAATTGCTTACATGATTATTTGATAAATGTCATAGCATAATGATCTATGCTACATTTTTTGACACATTAACCTAATCAGATCAGAAGTTCTGCCGATCCGGACAACGGAACATGAAAACTGCAGGTATAAAAAGTTTCCATATTTCATACTACAACTTATAACACTGGATACACTCATCCATAAAAATCAGTTTCTACGCAGTTGTGTAGACAAGAAAAGGAAGATTATCCTAACACCTCCTTCCACAGGAAATGGTAAGCTTTTCTCCTCTCCTTGAAACACAAAGCCATGGCCACAAGCCCTCACAGCAGCCAGGTGTTGGGAGACGAGTAGGCTAAGCTAACGCAGGATAAAATCGAGCAGATCTAACTCACAGTCGCCACCGATGTCTCATGCCCTAGCGTGAATCACGATCACAACTCGATATCTAGCCGCCCATCAGGCACAAGCCCCTGCAGAACTACGAACAGCTCCACCTCTTAACCATGGATCTCCTCTATCTAATCTAGCAAGACAAACTCCGAGCCTCACAGAGAGAGAGAGAGAGCTAGAGTTCCTGACACCGAACCAATCAAAGATGCAAGCGACGGAACGAGTAACGGAGCATCGAGAAATCAAGATCGAGAAGGGGACCTGAGACCGCCGCCGCTGACCGACGACCCGTCCCCGGCGAACCCCATCGAGGAGGCCACGTACGCGCCCTCTAGCCACCAGCAAGACGACCGGCTCGGGGAGACGAAGACGACCGAGAAGAATAGCAGCAGCGGCGGCAGGAACAGGCGGGGCGAGGAGAGGGAGCGCGCTGGAGCTAATGGCCTCGGCGGCCTCCCATGCATGACAGGGAGGGAGGAGAGAGGAGGGGGGGAGGGGGAGAGAATGGATGGACGAGGAGGCCGCGACGGCGTGCTAGAGAGAGAAAGAAGAGGGAGAATAGGATGGAAGAGAGAGGAGAGAGACGGAATGGATGGGAATGCATTGCCCGGAGCGGGTGACGTAGCGCGTGTCGAGGGCAGACCTGGTCAACGGGGCCTTCCCCTTCCCTTGCGTGTACACCTCCATTTATTTTCGGAATAAAATTCTATGGGTTACTTTAATATCCCTCACGGCAACAACTAACAACCACCACGTCATAATGGATTACGAAGGCTTTGATAATCTAACGACTTGTTTATATGCAGCGGTCCTAACCCTTTGTATCAGTTGGTCAGAAATCTGACGTGGCAAAAGAAAAAAAACAGAAGAAACAATGTTTATATGAAAAAAACCAAATTAACATAGTATAAAAAAAGAAACCAATGACATCGGATCACTAGTTTCTTTTCCTAGGTTTTCGTACAGAGATCTAATGTGTCTCTATTCCTTATTTCGATGATAGCTATATAATAAAGTTATCATAACCGATCCTAATACATACACGAAGATACTTATTTTTTTTCTCTCCAATAAAATTAACATAGGCATTGTACATTGATGAATGTATTGTCTAATGGTTATTTATTATTCTCTTTCACCTCTAGACTATACTCATGAAAACCATGTGTTAGGATTTTTTCTACTTATCAATATTAATATGTTTTTACTTAAATTTATTTAAAGTTAAAGAAATTTGATTTCGAAAAAAGTCAAATGATACTTTGAATATTTATAAGAGAAGGATTATAGAATAAAAATATTGATAATATCGAAAAATAGCAGTGAAAAGAATCTGGATGTTAAAGAAAAAGAGGAATATAGAGAGAAAAAAGAAAATTATATGGAAAACATACGGGGAGACCAGCACTACATCGAACGGTTCAGATTTGCTCGTGACGCTCCTCACAGACCGCGCTGTACGAGGGAACTTCTATATAAATAACGTCTTTGTCGTCTTCTCTCGCGTCCGTATCGCTGCTTCTCGAGTCTTCTCCGAGAAGGCAGCAGGCGATGCGGTGGCCACCTCCGGCGATCGCCGCAGATGATGAGCTCGCCGCGGCATGGTCGGGTCCGTCCTGATCGACAGGTGGCCTCCGCTGGGGATGGTTCGGCGGCGCGGTGAGCCCTAAGCGCCAAAACCCTAGGTATGTGGTGATCGGGATGCGTGTCTATATGTGTTTCGTTCTATGCCGGAATGTGATGTTTGATCGGTTGGTTGTGTTGGCTACTTGGCTTGGTTTTTGATCTGCGCGGGTTTAGGGTTTCGAGGGGTCTGTGCGTTCTTCTGGAATTCGCGAGTTATCGAGAGGATTTGGCGTTATATTGTTTGGCTTGCCGAGTTGGGGATCCTCAATCGTGTGTTTCGTTCGATGAATACGGGTGGATTTGCGCTAGGTTTTGTGGGGATTTTCGTTCGTCTGGCCCTCACACTTTCCATTCCAATCATCTGAGCGGTACATTCTTATTGTGAGCTCGAAACCCATGGCACTCACCAGTCTGAGAATCGAAACGTAACCCGTCCTCTACTCTCCCGGATGCTCGCGCGCACAAATGTGCCGCGGCCGCTACCGAAATTGTCTGGAAAAGTTGTCCTGAGGTACGTTATCATTGTGTAATGACGATTTCGTCGGTTGCTTCAACTGGAGGACTACTTGATTCTGACTTCATGTGTAGTTCCCCTTGTCAATTGACCTGTATTCTAAAGGCTAGGTAGCCTCATATAGAATAAGTGGATTTGGGAGTGGCAAAGTGGAAAACAGAGTGTTCCCTTTTTTTCTGTTACCATTGTTTTACTTATGATTGAAATCTGTCTACATTACCATTTTATTCGTCCGGTTTGCCCTACCATGCTTTCATCTTGTACCACCATACACTGCAGTGTGATTTTAAACAAAATGTATGTGTACCTTGTATCTCTGGGTTTTAGGGCATTGTGATACCATCTGAAAGGACGAAAATGGGTTCATTACTGTGATTAGTTTAGTTAACTAATTTAGGTCCATTTCATGCTGTGTGTGTCAATTACTGGGTGATCATCAGGTGGGTTTCAGCTGTAATGTTAGATTTCTCATTTTCTAGGTGTGCTCTGGCCTTTACTTGCTAGTTTTTCTGTAACTCAATATTTCTGTGGTCAATTAGCCCAAGTATGCTGGTTCTATTACTTTACTTTAGATAGTCAACATGCGGTAATTTAGTTTGTTTGGGAAAAATTAATGGTTCCTGTTTGCATTTGCTGTTACCCGTGCTTGACTAGGCGTAACTGATGTTAGGCACACATAAAATGGAAGGAAGATTTAGAGGATGATGGTCAGTTGCTTGAAGTTCATTGTGGCCTCTGCAGAGTCTGCTTTGTTGGGTTGGTGAAAGAAATTCTGGGTAAGCTGGAATTTGATTTATGGCTAAAGTAATCATAGGATGAACAATCTGTTTTGGACCGTGTGCAATGTGCAAATCATGCACAGATCTTGATTTGTCTTGTGTATCCTGGCCTACCAAAGTTCTGAGAAAGTGAGAATCATTTATGCTTTAGTTCATGACTTCAAACTTCCGTGTCTTCCTTCTTTACCATTAAAATGTTCATATCTTGGCTGCTTTATCATACTACTCAATTGTTAACGGATGCCATATCAATTCTTAGGTACTTAAAATTGTGATATCATGCGACTGTGAATAAAATGTACCCACCGACCACCGTTGCTAATTTCGGTGTGTTTTATCTCTTTTGCCCTTTGGATCGTTGCACAACTTTCTAGGCTGTTTTGTTAATATAAAGTGTTGCTATTTATGACTTATGCATAATAGTACTGACTAGTGACTAGGCATACCTGGGACTGGCAGTGTATTCTTCAAAGCCTTTCAATCCCAGACAAGTTGGGGTAGGCTAGAGTTGAAACCCAAACTTGTTTCATCTCCATTTGAGTTGCAGTGTATTGTAGAAAATTAAAATGCTGGTTGAATTTAGATGATTATTGTGCTACACACCATTACTTAAGCAGTGTCATGAAGATATCAGCACTTAAAATTAAAATACCTTTTGAAGCTTATAGATGGCATGCCATGCATTACTAAATATTAAGAAGGATACGAAATTTGTCTGAAGTGGTAGCCCACATTAAATAGGCAGTGAACAGGTTTCAGTCATACTCAGTAACTTTGGCTGATGAATTAATTACAATACGATGCTTGATCTTTTTTTTTTTGTTCTTATGTTTCTGCCAATAATTAAATAATCGCAGCTTTACAGTGCCCTGATACTTAATCAAATCTCATAATTTACTTTGCATTCGTTAACGTACAACCCCACACAGGATTGGATATGTTTTCCCATTTTATAAGTTGTGGTTTATCTGTTGGGCTTTGCTCGTACTTTTCCTATTCTTTAATACAGTTCAACTTTCTGCAGTACCTCTACAGCTTCTACCGCTTATCCTTGATGTTGATGAAGATGATTCTCGTCAATGCTGGATTTTTTTTTTACTGTTAGCACTATACTGTAAAAAAAACTCATAGTTTACTCATGTATAACAAAAGATAAGGAATCCGGAGCGGATCCAGGATTATTGCTCAATTTTGTCACCAAAAACTGTAAACTAGTGATCACCATTTTCAGTGGGTATTGAGGCTGTTATCATCAACATTAAAATAAATGCGGTGAAAACGCCCATTAGCTACGTCAGTAGGATGAAATTGGGCCCAGTGAAAGTATAGGCCTAGTAATATCACTGAAACGGACCTTATGTGTGCCGCCAAATATTGAAACGGGCCTAATACGGACCGCCAAAGATTTCAACGGGACTATTATGGGCCACTAAATTCCGAAGCGGGCCTAATACGGACCGTCAAATATTTAAACGGGTCTATTCTGGGCCACTAAATACCACGGGTCTAGTATTGGGCCGCTAAATATCAAAACGGGCCTAAAATGGGCCTCCAAATAACGAAATGGACCCAATTGCCTCCAAATATCACAATGGGCCTTACATGGGCCGCTAAATATCACAATGGGCCTTACATGGGCCGCTAAATAACAAAACGGGCCTAACATGGGCCAATAAAGAAATGGGCCTAATACGG
>KE370874.1:266587-286544 GCA_000418225.1 Zizania latifolia
CGAGAGCTGGCTCACGAGCCCGAGCCAATTTTCCAGCCCTAGTCATGACTACCTCTATACCATTCTCCTTGTACCATTCAAGTCTTTGCCCACCTGATCCAACACAGGTATGAAAGCCTTGATACCACTGATGCAACGTTGACAATGAGGAGAACCCTCCCCTTGTAGGTGCTCAGGTCCACATCTTTGCCACTTGCATCCTGCAAGCACCAAAAAGCAATGGTGGTATTTAGACATTATGATCATAATTGAAGGTGCTCGTGAATCAGTGCAGTCCCTCACAAAAACATTATCAGATCAACGATCATTTTTACGACTCTCCATTTCCCAGTCCACTTCCTTCTTGCGCTCCCTCCTCCCAAGTAAACTTGTCTCCCTCTCCTCTTCCAGCCAACGAAGACTGTTGTCAGCGTCAAATACACTCCACCTACGCTCATTCTTATCAGCAATTCCTTCCAGCATCCTTACATCTTTTTCAGATGGTTCAAACAACGAACCATGAGCTGCTGAAATCTGCAAATAAGCATCCTACAACATTAACAACCATTTCTAGTAGTAGGCAAGAAACAATAGATCAATACAACATCCCAGGTAAACTTCTGACCAAAGCCATACATTGAGTCTAAACCGAGTGCAGTGATGAGAGGAAGGCCCCGACCTTTGGATTCGACGATGAAACCTATGGCGGCGGCGGTCCTATCATCCTCGATCCCCAGAGAGAACATCTGCGCAAACAACGAAGCATCAAATCGAACACGTGCACCAGCCAGTCACACAGATCACGTGGCCACGTAGAATACGCCTCCGGCCACCTACGCGGCACAGCCGTACCTCCGTCGCGGCGCCTCGGCTATCTCGCGCCACACGTCGGCTTTAGGGACGTACTCCTCGACCACCGCGGTGAGCGCAGATCCGCCAGCGACATAGATCCGGTCGCCCACGGCTGCGGCGGCGGGGATACAGGACTTGACAAGCAACGAGAGGCTGCGGGAGCACGGCGACGCCTACGCCCATGCCCTTCCCGCACGGCAGCGCCTACGCCCACGCCATACGCGCAGGCGATGCGGCTGGAAACGTGGAGGCGACGCGGGGGCTGGAATTAGAGGAGATGCGATTAGATTAGAGCGAAGGGTTAGATTTAAAAAAAAACGGAAGATTAAAATTGAATAAAGATTAGTCACATGGACACTCAACTTTACTAATCATATAGTAGGATACACCAATTATATAGTAGAATAAGATGGATAAAACTCATCTTCCTAATCCTCGTGTTTCCTCTAAGATAAAGTAGAAGAAAGACGGCAGCACGCGCCACGCACGTGACGCGGGTTAATGGCAGTGGGCTGAAATCACAATGGGCTTCTCATATGCTGCATGTGTACAAACAGCACAAGGGAGACCAATATAGGGCACTGGCACTGGCAATCTAGCAGTGCCACAACCACAACTGTGTCAGGGGGAAAATGGTGAAGGCCCTGAACTGCTCAAATATACACGGCTCAGTGAGATGTGAATGCAATGGCTCGAGTAATTGAGTAAAAGCCAAGACGGTCACAAGAGGATTTGTTTTCGATATCAAATGTCAGACACACACGGATGTGCTACCATCACACACAGACAGTGTCCTTGATCAGCTGCAGTCAGTCCAAGTGAATGGATTGCATATGTGCACTTCTAGAGCAACCCAGTCTAGCCACTGAACATGTGGACCTTACTGAGAAAAAACCTTAATGTAACTCAGCCCATGAACAAGGGTGGTGCGGCTGCCTTGCACCTAGCTCTACTTTTATTGAACTTTCATCAAATTGCTATAAAATCTTTGAAATTTTTGAAAGATTAAAAAGAGTTAGATCAGACTTAGACGTGACATATTTTTGGCTCTGTCCCAGCCCATGAATAACTACAAGTGCACTTGTCATTCAATGCTCTAATTTTGTAGCATCTGAAGGTTTGGTGGTACAAACAATGGGGGAGAGGATCAGAGGAACTGGATCAGCAAAGTGTTGTGAACTTGGGATGGGAGCCGGTTGTCATGAGCAGTCCAGTTCAGAGCTCGCTAGCCTCCGCTTCATGGACTCGTTCTCCTTCCGGAGCTTCATCACCTTCTGCTTCAGTGTCTCCACGTGCAGGACCGAGATGGAATCCCTTCGCTGCTCTGCCTGCTTCATCTTCATAAACCTCACTGAACCATGAGAAAACAATCCTGTCAAGAATTAACCAACTAGGAAAAGAACACAAACGTGTCATTGAACAACTGAAATTGTTAGCTCCAAGTTACTACGTTCGAATGATCGAATCCACGAGCCACCACATAGAAAACATATTTTTGGTAAAAAAACATATGGATCATTCTCTGTTTCAGCTGAGACGTAGGTCCAAGTTACTACGTTCGAATGATCGAATCCATGAGCCACCACATAGAAAACATATTTTTGGTAAAAAAAACATATGGGTCATTCTGTGTTTCAACTGAGACGAAATATGGGTGGTTTGCAAAAACTTGATTTGCTTCTTTAAGCTGCCAGGTTGGACTTACACTCATTTTCAGCATTCCGAAGCTTTATGTGCATGCCATTTTTCTCCTCCTGTTCAATCATAATTACATCCTTTAAATCCTGGATCTCGTTTTTATCTGTAGCAGGTGCCCAGAAATATGTGCATCATAAGAGTTCGACACTGCATTCTAGAATATTTAATATTTCACATGGAAAGGAAATTTAGAACATTACACTGCAGATGCACATCAGAAGTAACCTGTTCCAGCCTGCTACTAAGCATGTCAATGTGAGCTTTATGAGCTTCTAGTTCTAACTTGAGTTGCTTTATCACAGCTTCATTGGTTGCTTGCTGAACAAGAGCGCAGCTGGTTACAGTAGAAGTTAGGTCTCGCAAAGCAATCATGCAATCAACTACCTCCTCAAAAAAAAAACTTTACCTGAGGTTGCTCTCCAGGGCATTGCTGTTCATTTCACTGCCAAGCTTAAGTTGTTCGATTTCCCTCTTATACTCCTAAATGAAACGAGCACTAATTAATATACAAGATATGTTTTATGGATTAACCAGAAACTTGGGAGGCACTGATTACCTCTTCCATTGATAACAATCTTCTGTTTGCCTTTTCCAGTTCTTCCTTCAGATTTCGTGATTCTGTGTGAAATTTCATCTGAATAACATCAAGCATACCATAAATTCATAATTAATCCAGAATTTCATAGACATAAATGTGCTGCATATGATCATTCTAACTCTTGTCCTGGTATCAAATTACCTACCACCAGTTTCCAGAGTCCAACAAACAAAACAAGACTAAGTTGCACGATAATCAACATCACAGGTGAAATGGTGTGCATATAACTCAAGGTGAGTTGATCAATTAGCTGATTCCATCTATATCAAGTAGTTAATATTGAAATACACCAACTAATTTTGTTGTGCATCTATATTTTCCCTGTCCTTATAATTGCACATAGTAAATGGCGCCAGACCTTGTTGGTGAACTTGAACAACGTTTCAGTGTACAACCTTCTCAATCGCTCATTATCTGCACGGCACAAAAAAAATAAGAAGCTCAGTTCTTGTTTGAACCTCAACAAACAATAGAAACCATCAGCTATCAGCTAACCACTCTTGAGATCTGCAATGTGAGACTCAAGAGATTCGTGCTTCTGGGATTCAGAACTGCAGTTCACTCTTAAAGCCTGAGCCTCCATAAGTGCATCCTTATACCTCTATTTGAAACAAGGGATCCGAAAAACAACAGAAAATCAGTATGTAACATAGAAAATGCAGAGATAATAACAGTTGAGCTCCGGAATCAGGGATGGCGCATCGATTTTGTACATATAATTTTGAGCTTGTACATCATTTACAAGTAAATTCTAGGGATCAGTCACGGCGGGTAAAATACAGATAGAGGAGCACTGAGTTTGAACTAATGGCATTGTCCTGGTGTAACATCGAACTGGAAGCAGCTGCTAACAATGGCGGTTACCAGTTCGCTAGTTGAACGGTAACCCAAATTCCAAAACGAACGGGGCGTCGAGATTCCGGGAGAACGAAGCGCAAATACGAATCGCGAGCGCAATGGAGCGTGGGCTTAGGGATTGTGGGGGCAGGGACCCGGACCTGCGAGAAGCGGTGGAAGTTTCGCAGCAGAGATTCCAACTCCTCGTCGCCGCCCGCCGCCGCCATTACCTCGTCGTGGTGGACGCGAGCGACGCCCGTGGGAAAGGCAACGGTTGGTTGGATGGAGACGACGAAGCGGAGGGTGATGCTGGGACTCAAATCATTTTGAGGGCCCTTTTTGCAAATCGCGGAGGGTGATGCTGGGACTCAAATCATTTTGAGGGCCCTTTTTGCAAATCTTGTGCACTACACGTGTCCCGATCCGAGCCGTCAAACTTAGATCGGAGAGTAGAACGCTGAAGGCATTTCTGTGCGGCTGCTGCTGCTGAGTTCGTGAAAATGAACGGCCCTTTAAATAAAAGTTTTTTTATAAATAAAACTTCTCTATTTTAAATGGTTTTATAGAAAAATATACTAATAGTTGTGACATCAAATTAGTTTATTAAAGCCATTGTAAAATATGTCTTAATACTGTATTTTTTGATATTGTAGATATTAATATATTTTTCTTTAAATTTGGTAAAAAATTGAGAAATTTGACTTAAAAAATTAAACAACTTGTAATATGAAACTGAGAGAATACACGGAGAAACAGAAACGTGATGCATTTATGCTGAACTCGTCCATTTATCTACTGCAATGTAAAGCTATAAAATCAGTACAACCATAGACAGGCGACAGGCACATGAAGGCTGAGAGAACAGGTTATATCGGAGTATCGGACAGCCGGTTCACCATGGCGACGATATGCAGCATCCTCGTCTCAAGCATCACACACCTCCCAACTGCGGGTCATGGCCATTAGCAGCAGCAGCTGCAGCTGCAGCTGCAGCCATGGCCTCCAATGCTTCTGCTGCCGAGTTTTGCTGGTCGACGCCTGTCGCCTCGGCGATTCCGTTCTGCTGCAAGAAACGCACATTTCAATTCTTTAAGAGTTAAGACTAATAGACCAGTTAGAAATTCACGGTTCTAGCGATACTTATTTTTCTTCAGTCAAGGCAAACAAGAGTTCAATGCTCGCAAAACCTCATCTTACAAAAGAAAATACAAGTGCATCTTGAGGATGCATTTCATCAGTTCATGTGTCCAGCGCTCTAATGCCGATAAAAGAGCGGAAAGTAAATTTAGTGCAACTAAATGCAATAGGACCATACAGTGGTTTTACACCACTCTAAATTTTAGGTTAGAAAACGAAGAAAGAAGTAACTTTCTAGGTAAAATTTGCAATCTGATAAGCTGAATGAAATGCAAATTTAATGACTTACACCATCGTTGGTTGCTGCTGGCACAATTTGCAATGGTGCAGGGGGACCTTTTGATACGTCTCTCATCATACCCTATAAAGGCAGAACAAATTGGCGAAGCAAAATGTCAAATAACATCAAGAGGTGTGAATACAAAGTTCAGAATGAAGAACTGACCATATAGATGTTAAATGCACCACTGGTCTGAAAGCCAAGGACTTAAAACTGAAACACTGAACTACCAGAGGCATGGAAATTTGGGGGGAATGTTACAGTTTTGATGACTGTTCACTAGTGTTACAAGATAGGACCATAAAGGGAAACTATGATAAGGAATGTATTTGACACTCAACTCAACAGAACACACAGAAGATACACCGACACCAAGAAAGCTACCAATATCAAACCAGAACAATTTTATAATAACTGGGCTCTACAAAAGCAAAGGGTTGTTCTTAATATTAAAGGAAACACAACATCTTTACAACGAAGGTCTATAAAGATACTAATGCAGAGCAATCAAGAAAGTACCTTGTTTGCCCACATAAGTCCACATGCATTGCACAATGTTCTTGGGCCATCAGGACCTCGGCGCATCATAGGTGTAGATGTTGCACTAATACCACAATGGTGACATCTGAAAGAAGCATAACAGGAAACCAGCTATTAAAATGAGAACAAAATTTCATATTCTGAAGCAACTGTAGTTAGTAATTAGAAGGCAACATGTACAAGGAACTAGTGTACGAGGCATCTATTATCATGTGGGGGTAACAAACAATTCATCGGGAACAACTACTCTTTTTAGTCATAACAGCCAAACAGCAAGAATCAGTGTGAAATGGAAGAACTAGACTTTGTAAGCAATGAATGATGCAAGTCAGACAGTTCTCATTTTGATAAACTGAATTTAATGTTACGCTGCATGATCCTCTACAATATGGGAATGTTGGCTGCTAAGAGAAAAAAACAAATATTGTCCACAGCTCTGCATCCTACCTGCTGGACGCTTGAACAACAGATTAGACACCCCCTGTACAATGACCCTATGGACCCGTGCAAGCATGAGATAATGTGCCATGACTCAGGTAAAAGATTTGGGTGGGGGGCTAGCAGTGTGTCCATGCATTGCAATGGAAATTAATTTGCTTATATTGGAGCATATCAATGTATTTTCAAACCATAGAGGAGTTTCCAATATGTACATTTCTGTTGGCCCGGGTAGGAAATAAGGGGGATCAGTATTCAGTGGAGAGCATGGAGGACCCAAAGGTTTGCTTGGAATTTTAATCAGGAAAGTGGGTAGAGAGATAAGTTGTAGACACAATCATCAGCACTGACAATTCAAATATTAGTAGTGAAGAAAACCTGACACTTTGTAGTTCTTTTAATATGGATTTACTAAGAAGCCAAGCAATTAAACTGATAAATATCATATTAGTAAAACATAAATAGTTGTGAACATCCTACAAAAGCCTACAGGTCGCCCCAATGTACCACCATAACGATTTCCAAAGGCAAAAAACTATATGTCCTCTGTAAACAGAGCACTTGTTTACATGCAAAGAAATGCTGATCCTTCCCAACATATAGATATGGATAAAAACAAGCTCAAGCATTGATGTATACTAATGGAAAATATCAAATATATAAACAGTACAACAGTTTTTGGACATACTCAGCAGCTGACGGAGGTCGACCTTCCACTGCACCCCAGTTTGGCGAACCATCTGGACTAGTCACAGTGGATGTTGCTTCTTCAGCCTTCGATTTTGATGATGTAAACTGGCCTCTATTACGCTGCATCCTGAAATGCATAGAAAGAAAATAATTACCTGGTGAAACTGGAAAAAAGAAAAATCACACTGCTGAAAATGAAAAGGGTCAAATGCACACAAGACAACCACTCAACAAGTTTATCCACCTTAAGAATACTTCGGAACATGAACAGAAGAAAATAGACTATGACACTATGTTAACAAGGCTAGCACTAAATACAGTAATACACACAAGATAACAAGAGTGCCCATCTTAAAAAAACTTCAGAATGTAAACAGAAAATAAAAAATAGATGTTAAGAAGCTAGCACTAACCTAAGTGCAACTTCCTTCCTAACAGTATACCGGATCTTCTTATCAAAGTTCCTCTCCTTTCGCTTTTCCCGGAACCTCATCAATGAAGCCATCCGGTGTGGAAAATTCATCTTCTAGAAGAGAATAGATAGTGACATCAGTGCCATAAAATTTTTGAAGTTTCTCAACTGGCAAATGGTACAATTCACCCAGAGATTGACTTAACCTTGCTGTATGAAGCCGAAGATGGAACCGAGCCAGATCCTGGAGCTAGCTCCCTTCCTCCAAGCAATAAAAGCACAGCTTGAACCTGCGAACACAAAGTAATTCAAACTCTGCACCGAGTCACTGTGCAATTCAAAACAAGCAAACAGGTGTGCAAAAGGCAAAATTTGCAGGCAGGGATCAGAGCCACAGTACCCTCTCGGCGGAAACGGACTCGAAGACGTAAACCTCGCCCTGGAACGACAGCGTGAGCGTGTTCGATGCCACGTGCGGGAAGCCACCCGCCTCCGCGCCGGCCACCGGCACCATCTCCCCGTGAGCCGCGGCGGACGCATCCGCGTCCATGGGGACAGCCACCCCACCCTCGTAGTCGTGCTCCTCCTCCCCCTCCTCCCCCTCCTCATCCTCATCGTGCTCCTGCTGCGACTCGTACTGCTCCATCGCCCTAGCGTCCGCCTCAGCCTCCGCCGCCGCCGCAGCGGCCTCGTCAGCCACCGCCGCGGCAGACGCTTCCTCCGCCGGAGCTGGGGACCGCTCCGGTCCGCGGCGGGGCTGGTAGGGCTTAGCTTCGTGGTGGCCGCTCATGGCGAGGAGACGCGGGATCGGATCGGATCGGACGATGAGGATGGAGGCGAGCCAAACCCTAGCGCTTCGATCCGTAGGAGTCTCGGGTGTTTAGGTGCCAACGGTTTGCTTTGCGAACTGCATCTCCACCTTTTATCTTAATTAATTATAATCATCTCTTTTTTGGTTTTTTCTAACTACTCTCTCATCCCAACTAATTAGGACTGTCACACGTTAAATTTCACCTTCTTTACGAGTTATATTTTGGAAAGGGAAAAATATGTTATAAAGAGAGTATGTTGACTTTGTAGTTGGCAGATTTTTTTGAAATAGTCTAAAGTTCAATAGTTAGTCGAAGATTTTTTTTGAAATAGTTCAAAGTTCAACGACAGTAGGTTAAAAGATTATATAAATCTCTATCAAAAGCACTAAAACACGAGAACCATCTCTATTCTCTGAGGTTGAACGGCAAAACCTCGCGTAAAAAAAGCTTGACGATTATCTTGCATCGATGACAATATAACATGCAAAATCAAAACTGCCAACTGCTGATCATGAACACAATCACCAGTGTTTAGTATTAAACATGTCAAAGATTTGAGCAAGTACCCAAGAAGTGAAATTTGTTAAAAAAAGCTTGCAACTGCATTACATGTTTGATTCATCTGTAAACAAGGTTAGCAAATACCCTTTCCGTTTCACAAATATTTTATTTTTAAGATAAAATTGATGATTTGATGATAAGAGTAAAAGATAAAAATATCTCTCGTCAATAAGAAAAATAATATTGAGAAGTGATAGATAAGAAGTATTGAATGAAAGGTAAGTAATAAATTAGAAATAAAATCTTTTTAGAAATTTTTTTAAAAAGATAGTAGAAGTGAAGCCTTCTTGACACAGGGAGTAACAAGTATTGCCCTCTTTTTTGCCACGTAGAGACATGATCTGATCACAGCAAGGCATCCTGAAGCGAACAAAACGCAAGCACTCACTCGATTCATCCTTTAATCGACATCCACAAAGCTCTTTACACAGTCTCAAAGGGGAGAAAAATATGAAGACTCCCCTCCCCATAGCAGTCGCCGTTGTGGTAAATAATAATGAAATAATTTCTGTGTTGCACATGTAATCATCAATCTTGGGTAGAATACAGGGAGACAACTTCAAGGGGGGAAAGCTGTTACCATCTCAATACCCTAACTTTGAGAACTACTTGTCATTCTTCTGTAGAGACGTATAATGTAGACGCTAACATGCAAAATTATGCCCTACATCTTTCTAAAAGCAAAGAATAGAGCAAAAAAATGAGAGTATGTACACGGTGATCTTTGCCGCTGCTTTCTTCAGTTCTCTTCCAGCTGAGGCGCGATCAAAGTTTAGCTCGGGGCAAAAGGCACCCCGAAGATGATTCGCAGATGCCAATACGATTCAAGCATTTGGCAACGTTTTCAAAAGAACCAACAACATTAGCTCGGACTGCTTGCTTTGAGTAGCTTGCTATAGAGTATAGACATACTACTGTACAGTAGCTCGACAAGGGAGATAACTACAGCTGCAGAATATAATTCAATAGATTAGTTAATATTGTTGATTCAGATCTTCACCACAGCTGCAAAATATCATTAAAAGAAATTAATTTTAAAGCAGGTTGTTCCATGGAGGCAGCATACTACCCATCAATACAGGATTGTTGCTAACTCATCAATATGACAATATTTGTTACCCTGTATTAACAGTGATCAAGAGCATTTGTTAAAGAACGCCTGTATTTAATGCCGTTCATCTTTAATCTAACTAAACATCGTTTAACTTGACCAATACCTGTACTTAACAAACATGTACGAGACTTGACTGTGCATAGCAATTATCACAATGTAGTTGGGTTAGATCACGGGGTAGAGTTAAAACATAGGCTGTGAGTTCTTTGTATTGTGTTTAATGTAAAGAACTTCTGCCGCTTTGTTTCCATACAGATCTTTTTGGTGAAAGTGTCAAATAAGTGGTCCCAGCAACCCAATTGGCAAACCTAACTACATGAGGTAAACAAACGCTCCCTTAACTATTTCTCTTGTAAAATGCATGTTCTGCAGGTAACCAGGTGCTATTCAGGGAAAGTATATGTTAAGTAGGAATGCAAGCACAGACAACAAAATATACTCCACCAAGCATGATACAGATCCCCACAGGTCAATAGCAGAAAGCGTATAACAGCTCAAAACTTCAAATATTAAGAGAAGATCAGTAAAATTGCAGCTCACCTTTACATATACTCTTCAAATAAAACTAGCAAGCAGCGCGTGCATAGCAATCCAGTATAGTAAGACACAAAGTCTCAAGGTCGGTTGTCTCATGAGCAATCTATCTCCTGAGACCCTGTTAAATAAAAATATACCCTAAGAAAACACCCTCAATTAGTATTCAGTAAGAACTGAAATTGCACTCACCACATTCCATCAATTCTGTCTGATATAGGTCGAGTGAACTTTGGAACAATGTGTGACATTGTCAGTGACTTGAAACCATGCGCTGAAATAACAAACAGGAAATCAACCGGAGAAATTAAACAAACAATGCAATCTGAATTAATTATGCTAGGACTAAATTTTACCTTTATCATCATCTTCATCATCTAATGGCCTGTCCTTCTGCACCTCTACATCAATAGCAACTTGGTCGGTATTGCCTTTTCGTGCCCCTCGAATCTGAGTGGCAACAGAAGCTGGGCTTACTTTGTCATTCTGCATTGGAATCGAGGCATACGGGCATTGATAAATAAAACCAGGTTAACAGTAATTTGTTCCATACACTTTGTGCAGGCAAATTGCATGTTAATAAAGTTCACGCACCACTTGCTCAATCTCTGAAGTGCCTCGCAAGTTAATAAATCTGCTAGGTTGGCCTGATGTCCTATCTCGACGAAGCAATCCTATCTGAGAATCCTTTTGGCTTAAAGAAGATTCTAGAGCCTCTGATCTATGCAGCAACTCTTCCATTTTGGTTCTCTCGACCTGTAATAAAGAATCTCTGTTTTGCACGGTTACCCTTAAATCATCTGTTTCAGATATCAGAGATCCTATTTTCTTGTCCAACATATCCATATATACAGGAACTCGAGTCCAATCATAATCAATTGTACTCTCACAATGCACACCAAACTGCAACAGTGCAGTTTCAAACCATTTAATGAAATCATTTATCTGAGTTGAGCACTTCTTGTTGCTTTCTTCAGTGGTTAACAGTTCATTAGTACTTCTCGTAATTTCTTGCCGCAGAAAAGAGATCTCTGAATCTCTCTCTTGCAGTTGTGACTGAAGGTTTTCCACTTCTGCAAGAAGGCTTTCAGACAAGCTATGCAACTCATCAAACTTGTCAACAGTGGTTGCAAGTTTTGTCAGGGCTTTGGTCCTAGAAACTTCAAGACTCCTTAATGCAAATTCTTTTTCTTGAAGCATTTGCTCCAAATCGTTGCTTTTGTTCTCCAAGACTTCAAGCTCATTTTCTTCTTCATCAAGTGCTTGCATCAAACCTTCAATCTCTGCACAGTACACCAAAAGTATATCAATGAATGCAGAAATATGTGCACATATTTCTTCAAAATAATGTCATGCAATCACATATAAAACAAAACTAACAAATGCAAACCCAATTAAATAAAACTCCAACTCACCTTGGTCTTTTCTGCTAAGCTCATCACTCAATTCCTCTATTCTTCCATGCTGTTCATGTGCCACTCTCTCCATATCTTTAAGCTCACTTACTTGAATCTCTAAAGCGTTCTTCTTATTAAGCAATATTTCAGCTTGTTTTTCTAAGTTGTGGACTTCCATTCTTGCAGTTTCAAGCCCAACAGAAAGCTGCTTTGCAGAACATTCAGCTTCCCTTACCTGAGATGCAAGCTCTGCACTGATTGTACTAATTTGGATATGTTTTTCTTGAAGCTCCTGCTGCAATTCAAGAACAGTGGCCTTTAGTTCCTTTGTGTTGCCTTCATTACTGTTCTGAGTAAACTTTATGGCTGCAACTAACTGGTTAACTACTGATTTTATATGGTCGTCTGCAGATAAATGCTTCTGCACAATAGAACAGCTCTGGTTACCAGACTCGATACCAGTCATTCCTTCAATCTCAGCAACTGAACTAGTACATGCTTCATAAAGTAAACTCATATTTCTGCGCATTGATAAAATCTCTTCATCTCTCCGTTTGATCTCTGACTGCAGTTCAACAATATTATCTCGCAAAGATCCCAGCTCATTATTTTGAGAAGTAACTTTTTTCTGCAAGTTGGGCATAACATTGAATAGCTCTGCAGCTTTCTGGTCAACTGAAAAACCATGCTCATGGATCATTCTTTTGAGATCGTTGCAGTCCTTGACACAATCAGTTACAGCATGGCATGCAATAGCAAGGTGATGCAAAATCTGCGTTTCATCGGCATTGTCCATCACAATTTCCAGCGGAACATTTGGAAGATGAGACTTCTACAGAAAGTTTGACCAATTAGAAAGTAATGCTTGCAAATCTAAAAGAACAGTACTGAAATCTCATCTAATGCAAAGAATTATGCAAAGCCGAACACTAACAAAATGTCATGTTAGCACAAATAATTATGTATTGTTCTAGCATAGGAAAAAACATGATCATCTGGGACTCCTATTTGTATTGAAATACTAATATACTATACTCCAAGATACATGATAACACATCATTTCTTTTCATGGGAACTGAAATAACAAGTGAGTAAGTGATAAAGAAATGGGATAATTTCATCTGAAGAAAATATATTACATTGGAGTTATCTAATTATGAAAAAAATCAAGATAATTGGCAGTGAATGCAATACAAAATTGGATTTATATTGAGTAATGCCACTCCTAACATCAAAACAATCTAAAATTTAATAAATCATAGGTAGTGCAGTGAATGTATATATATGTATATTTTGAAAAAAAACTCATTGATAGCCTAAAATTACCTTACTGCTTATGCTATTGGACAAAAGATGATTAGATGTGACAGGTATGTCCACCATACTTGTGCTGTCCATCCATTTATCAGAAGATTTCACGAAGCTCTCCATATAGCTGATTACATCCACATCCTTACTGAACATGTTGAGAAGATGATGTAAAAGTTCAGAGCAGATTTCTCTTAGTTCACTGCTAGTGGAGTTTAATTCCATCAAATGATCTATATGTTTCTTTCTTGTCTGTGATTGCATATGCATAATATGTTCCATATGGCGAACAGCATCGGCTCTTGCAGAAAGTGCAACTTCTGCTTTGACCAGTTCATCCTGCAGGTTGTCAACCCTTTCATGAACTTCATTTAACTCAGCTAGAAGCAGCTCTGTTGCTTGTTTTGATTTCTTCACTTCGTTTTGTGATGAAACCACTGTTGACTGTAGGTCACGGCAAAAAATTGAAATTTTTTCAACCTTGGTGATTGGATCTGTATCAAAATCTCTACCAATATCCACTGTACTCAAAGAATTTAATAATCTACTCAAGTATTGGGTAGCATCATGCAAGCTCTTCTCATTCTCAGCCAATCGACCCATCAACGACGATCTCTCAGACTCAAGTGATTCAATGTGTTGTTTCCTTTCATCTTTTAGTTTTTTTATCATAGCGTTCATCTCTTCCATAGTTTGCTTCAGGCTATCTCTATGTTGCACCAGGCCCTTCCCTTTTCTGACAGCAACATTTAGTTTCTCTCTCAATGAGGTGCACTTTTGCTCCTCTTGATTTAGCTTCTCTTGCACATCATCACGCTGCTTAGTCAATGATTCTAGTTCAAGCATGAGAGTTTGGTACCTATTCATCTTCTCAGCACCATCTCCCTGCAACTGTCTTATTTCAGCATGTAGAGTCTCCAGTTCCAGCATTAGTGATTGTGTCTTCTCCACAGCTTCATCACGCTGTTGCTCCACCAAGGCCAGACTACTGCGAGCATGTTCTAACTCATTACTCAAAGTATTGAGTGCCATCTCTTTGTCCTCCATACATGTCTCTGGTGCAGAGGCATCTTTAGACAATTTGGTTTCCTCTAAGTGAGTTTCCATCTCGACAGGACTGCCTACAGTTGACTCTGACAAATGAGTCCTATAGTCATCTAAAAGTTTGCTCAACAAGCCACCCAAGCACAATACAGCAGCACCAGCACCAGATGGTATTTCAGTAGTACTGTCATCCTGCAATGCATTTCGTACCAAATCCAGAAGTTTATTGATCTCCATTTCCATATCATGATAATGCTTGCTCTCCTCAGTCTTCTCAGCTAACTTCTCCTGCAGTTCATCTAGATCTTTCCGTAAATTACCTCTGGCAAACTCATCTTGAACAGCTTTCTCAGAGAGTCCAAGGAACTCAAATCTCAGTTTCTCTAGACTTTGTGAGAAGAATTCCTTCTCAGCTTTTATAGCAACAATCTCTGCACTTAGTTCAGAAATCCTTTTGTGTGATTCTTCTAGATCAGAAATTAGCATATCAGAGGAATCCTCAAGGTGCTCAATCTTCAATTGTAATGCATCTCTTTCGTGCTCAACCTCCAGTAGCTTGTTTCCCAACCAAGCTATTCTATCTTCTGGTTTGAGCATACTAAACTGTTGGGGAATACTAATCTGACCAAGGACTTCTTCCCATTTCTGTATAAGATTGTTCCTCTCAACTAGAGATTGTTCCAACATGGTATTGTGCTCAGCCAGTTCATAGAATCTCCTATGAAACTCATCATATTTGTTCTTCATTTCATCAGACCCTGAATATGAAGTTGAGTTTTGCTCATCATTTATACTATCAATGGCCACACCAGACTCAGAATTCCCGTCCACAGATCGCTTATCACCATCAGGTACAGTAACAGAGGAAGCATTAACAGCCATTTTTGACAGAAGTTCTATTTTTTCTACTATATCTCTAGAATGAAAATGCTCTGGCAAATATAGGTCTTCTAATACTTCTTCAATTCTCTGAAGAATGGAGTCTTTTTGAAGAAACGAGTCCCTTAAAGCAGTAGCTGAATTCCGTATGTAAGAGAGCTCTGACTCCAAAGCTTCAATTCGATCCGCATCTGCATAGGATTTGATCTTGGATTCCAACTCTGTCAGCAATGCATCCTTTGACTGCAGTTCATATGAGAGCTTCTCAAGCTCCCTAAGCTCCCTAGATTTCTCCAACAGAGTCTGCTTAAGGCTGTCACGCTGAACTATCAAACCCTTGCCTTTTGCAACAGCAATACTAAGCTTTTCCTTGACAGAAGAAAGTTTCTGCTCCGATTGTTCAAGTTCAAAAACCTTATTGTGAAGCTCAGCACGAGAAGTTTCGAGAGCTCCATCTAGCTTCGCCAAGCCATCCCTGAGGACTGGAACTTCAGTTTCTAGTTGAATGTTTAACGTGCTGAGCTGGTCGATTCTACCCTGAAGGTCAGAAAATATGGGTACAATTTCTTCTTTGATCAACACAGGTAAGGGCAAATACCATTTTTCAAATGAATTTTGCTCAACAATATTGCCTTCTTGCAAGCAGATCTTTGATATGTGGATTTCCTCAGCCATATTTTCAAATTTCTCAATGTATGAAGCCACACCTTCCTCAATACAAGGCAGTAATGTTGCAAGAATATGGTGTTCCTTACTGGACATTTCCACTTCACTATTAACCATCAAAGGAGGAACTATTGATGAATGGTTTGCAGAATGAAGAACCAATTTTTCGGCTAAAGCGAGGCATCTATCATGCAGTTCATCCTGTGCCACACTTCTACTCAAAAAATCTGATTTAAGCTCCTCATTCAACAAGCTAAAATCATTCATACTTTTTGTTAGAGAACCGCTGAGAGCTTCAGTTTCTTCACATTTTCTCAACAGTCTCGACTCTAGGTCAGTATTATTTGATAGTAAATATTGACGCTCATGCAATAAACTCTTCAAATGCTCAGCAATGCCTCCAAATTGACTAAAGAGAGATTCTATTGGTTCTTCCGCATTATATTTGACATCTGATTTATCTGAATTTCCCAGTGAGTTGCATAGAAGTTCCTGAAGGGAACTGTGCATTTTATTGATAATTTCATGTGCATGTTCACTCTTCTTGTGAACATCAGAATGTGCATTTTTTAGCTCCACCAGAGAAGCATTAAGCTTCGCATTCTCACGTTGAGCATCCTCTAGTTTCTCCTGAAGACTTTGCACTAATTCGGTAACACGATCCACAGAATTCAAAGCAAGAGAACCAGGACCTTCACTCCCACCCAAATCATTAGGAAGCATAATATCTCTCAGAGAGCTGAGCTTATTGAATACTTCAATGAGCACACCTCTTAAAGACATCCTTTCCTTATCAAGAATGGAAATCCTTTCAGTCACGTCGTTCTGCAAAAGTTCTGCTTGATCAATGAGCCTTCCAGCATGATTATCAGCATCCTGGTGTACACTAGCAACTTGACTAAGAAGTTGATCAATTGTGTCCTTGTAGTTGCTTAGCTTCCCAGAAAACCCATCCATTTTGGCCACAAGAACTGTGGTCTGTTCTCTTTCTGCTTCATGCTGCACCACAGACTTCACAGAGAGTTCTATACTCTTGCACAACGCAGCCACACATTCTTCAGTCTTTGAAAGGTCTGAAGTCATCACTTTCATCTTTTCTGCAAGGCGCCATATCATCGCCTGAGTTATTTTTTGCAAATTATCATGCTCTCCCTCGGACATCCCAAGATCTTCCTGAATTCCTTTTGACTCGAAGGATTGAATGAGCTTTGATACCAGAACACGTCCATCAGACCGAGAGGAAATCCTCTCTACTAACTTTTGAAGGTCATGCAAACCATCGTTAGCCTCCTCCAGATGGACTTTCAGTGATTGCAAAGCAGTAGAGTTATATGAGTCATTCCCAGTGACTAGATGAAGTGAACTATCATGTCCAACAAATTCTTGAATTGTAGTTTCTCTTTCGGTATTTTTAACAATGATTTCTGATGAGTCCAGACAGAGCTCATTTTCTTGAGGCAAACTCTGGACTTGGCCCAGCACAACATTGCACTTAGCATTCAACTCTTTGATTACAGTTTGGTAAATATCAACACCGGTACTTGTGTACATGCTTTCCTCAATTAGTTGCTCTGTAAGTTGTCCAAGGTATGTTTCCATATCTCTGGTCTGCAACTCAAGCTGCTTATGTTTGGCATATGAAAGATGCAATTCCTCCTTTAATTCAGACAGATCCAATAAAAGGCTCTGCTTTTCATTTGATAGACATAAGTTATCCTCCACAAGTGTCTTGTTTGCTTCTTTTTCAAAGGAAGAATTTGAAGATAACTCCAGATTGTCTTTTTGCAGTGTTTCCAATAAAGCCCTGCAACTTGTTAATTCAACCAAAGTATGTTCCATGTTCTCCTTGGAGGAACGCAGTTTACACTCCAAATCTGCACATTTATTACTGCCATCAGTCATTTCCTCTTTCACAGAAACTAAACTAAGTTCAAGGTCAGATAGATTTGATGAAATCCTTTTGTTTTCATCAGACAGATGGTCCCGCTGCTCCTCAACTTCCTTTCTAGCTTCTTTCTCAAAAGCAAGGTTAGCATTTAGCTCTAGATTCTCCTTCAGTAGAGCTTCCAGCATTGCTCTGCAACCAGCTAACTCATTCAGAATTTGTTGTGAATTCTCTTTGGAGGCATGTAACTCAAACTCCAAACGGTCGCCTTTGTTGTTGCAAGTGTTGATTCCCTCCTTCAGAGAAGCCACAGCTAGTTCAAGTTCTTCATTCACAGTATTCATGTTTGAGAGCTCATGTCTACAATGCTGGAGCTCTTCACAGACTGCTAACTTGCTTTTTTCAGTTTCTTCCAGTAGTACCTGGAGATTGATGACTTCATCAGAAGACTGTTGTGTAACATGTGAATTTTGGTTTGCAGCCTCATCAATCTGCAGCTGCAGAAAATCCCTTGACAGCGTTGTCAAGTAGAGATGCCTCCGGATATCCTCGAAATGAGATGACATGATGTCTTGCGATACATCATTCACAAGTAAAACTTGGTTAATCTTCTCATGCAGAGGAATACCAACTGACCCTGTCGACTTAGCCTGTGAATTCGACTCATCTACTGCAACAACTTCCTCTGTAGCATTTACACCTGGATTTTCTTGAAGAGCTTCTTCGTCCAATGCATCAGCTTCCTTGTCAGTATCTTCTCTTGCAGTACTCTCAGAAGCCTCATGTGAAGCTCTAACATCCAACTCTTCATCATACCCAATCATAGAACCAATTTCAGAAGAAACTATGGGTCCAACATCTTGCTGTATATTGCCACCAGATGCCCTCCCAGAAACAACAATCTCCATTTCTCCAGTTCCTCCTTCCCCCTTGTTAGTATTGTCAGCTCCAATATCTTCAGAGCGAACTATCACCTCTGTGATTTCTTTGAAATCAGAACTACTTGGCCTCTCAACAGGATCCATCTCCACCTGCTGGTGTTCCCCTATTTGGTTGTCACTGTCATCATCAGCTATGCCATCTTGGGAAGATGCGTGCAACTCTGTGGTTTCGTTTAAGCTGCAATCTGATGGTTTCTCGCCAACATTCACCTCCCCTGGCTGAGTTCCTTCTACAAGATCGCCACAACCATCTGCACTGGTAGCCCCAATTGCTGGACATTCACCATCATCTGGTCGAAGGCTTTCATGTTGTAAACTAACCTGCTCACTAATATCTACATCCTGTGCATTACAACCAGCACCACTCTCCTGTACAGGCAAGACCTCGGCATTATCCACAGTGCTGAACTCTGCCGTACCAGGCCCCTGTCCATTGCATTGCTCCACCTGCAACCTCCCGGCTTCCTGCGTTGACAGATCCCTATTACATTATTACATGCAACAACTACTCATTCAAACCGCCACCCCACTGAGAAGCACAAGCTTAACTTCACCTCAAACGGTGTGTGATGGCTGCCCCCAGTCTCCCCAGCTAGCAACTCCAATCCGACAGGAGATTTCGGCTCCGGTACGGCCTCCTCCGCGTCTGCCCCCGACTTCGATGAGCCCTCCTCAGTCTCCGCATCCTCCTTGGCTTCGGCCTTCTTAACAGGACCTCTCTTCTCCTTCTTCTTCCTGAACTGCTGCAGCTGCACGCAAACGACGCGAAACGCTCGATCAGGGGGAAAACCCTTCAACAAAATCATCAAAACAACAACGAGTTCGTGGGATTCAATACCTTCTGACGCCCAGCAGCAAGGAGATCAGTGCGGTTCCTGTTCCCGCCGCCGCCGCCGCCCCTGCGATCCATGCGGAGAGCTCTCCCCGGAGGCGGTCACGCGAGGCGGGCAGGCATCAATTCCGCCAAACCGTAGCCCCGGCGCAGCCAACCCGAATCGAATTGGCGCGCACGGGAGCTCGCGAATCGGACGAGGCTCGCCGATGAATGGGGAGAGATCTCGCGATTTGGGTCCCGGTTGCTGGTGCGGCGGCGTCGGTTCGTCCGATCGAGAGAGCTCGCGATTTGCCAGCGGGAAGAAATGGTTTTTTGTTTCCCTGTTTCTTTCGTTTCTCTCTCTCTTTTCCGTCCTTTTTTATGTGTTGTTGATCTCTCAATTTCGCACGTGGGGAGTGCAACACTGCAACCAGTTGTTTTCCTTTTTCTTGGTAGTGTTGACTTGTAGAGTTAATAAATAGTGTTAATTAAATAATGTGAATATAGGATTTATTATATTGAGGCTGAAGAGTCTATATAT
>KE370874.1:303386-328510 GCA_000418225.1 Zizania latifolia
CTACAGTAATCGCCGCACTACAGTGCGTTGCGCAGTCTGAACTACTGACGATGCAAAGCTAGCTAAGTACTTAAAATAACACAAAACTTAATGCAGTAAAAGTGTATCAGATGCATAGTTTCCGAGTGTTTCAGTACCAATTTCGTGGGTTCTGACAACCCAGTCATCACTAAGCATTTGACCAAACGTTTTCTAAGCGTATCATAATCCGTATTCTCCTTTACAACATTCGCCTAGTTTAGATCAGACTTGCATAACACTGACTAGCCATTCCGTCTCAGAAAAGCACTAAAAAACCGGCTAAGAACCACAAGAACTCACAACCATGAGGACACAGGAATGGCGCAATAGCAGTATAGTAGTCGGAATTAGTGAGAGGAGGGCGGCGCTGACCTGATCTTCTTGATGAGGATATCGTGCAGCCTCCTGCCGAGCTCCTGGGAGCGGCGGAAAAACTGGACGGGAGGAGTGGCGGCCGGGAGGCGACGGTGGCGGCTGGGCGGTGCCCTAGTGGCGCCTGGCAGGAGCTTCGATGGGCTGGGCTAACGGGAAAAAGGGGGCAAAAGAGTATAGGGCTCTATTAGTTTAAATTAGTTCACTTTTATAAATTAATGGACTAACCATTAGTTAACTAAGGACTAATAATTAGTTCACTAATTAGTTGTGCTGTTTGAATGGACTAAAACTAAAATTTAGCTACTAATTATTAGTTGATGGGATCTAAACAGGACGTTAGTATGATTGAGTAGATTAATAAGTAATAAAGTCTATAAATATTTTATAAATAAAAATGATTTTTCACTAGTATTAGATTATTATATATAAGATAAATTTTAAACTTAAAAAACACTATATTTTTAGGAGCCAGTATTAACCATGCTCATGCATGGATGATTTCTGTGGTACTTATATATGTCCGATATGATGGATGACGATGATGTCAATCGTGCTATATATGACCAGCTAGATACATCCAAGGAGGTGTGTACAGGCCTAATGCAACCAAATGCTCACTGCGATCGATAAGCATGTGACGACCTAGCTTGTGTGCTAACGGCAACACACTGCCTGCCTGCCTGACTGACTGCTGCATGCATGCATGGTGCAGGGAGTGACCACTATAGTCTATAGAGAGACGCGCGAGAGAGTTTTACATGGCGCATGAATGAAACCAAGAACGTACCGCATGCGCGTTGATTAGTGTATATCGTACACATACGTACTAGCTACGTAGCAGCTAGCTAGCTGTCTCACACGTGTGGCAAGTATATATGTACCCGTTCATTTTTTAACTTAAATTTTATAGCTTTGATTAAGTTTGAAGTATGTCTTGCCATCGTCCATCGTACTGTTTCTTTCCTCCTCTAAACTCAAAATAGATGTACACTAGACAATGCCCTGCGACCTCTCGTAGATATATAAAGTCTATCTTTCAAAAAAGAGGCCGGGAAATAAAGGGTATAGGTACGTACGTGACCATCAATTTCATGGTCCATTCTACACTGGAATAATTTACTCTTCAAAACATACAATCTATTCAATAATCTCGAAATTACGAATTAATCCCCCTCCGATGATGAATAACGTAACACTGTGCATTCGGCCATGCGGTGACACATGAAATCATTCAGAATGTCACAGCCTCAAGCTAGGGAGAAACGAACAGTTCTTGATCAATTTCTCTATCTGATCTCTGAATCACTGGCAAAGTAAATGGCTGGACATATCTGGATGCAGATGATGCCCAAGAGGTTTGCCAGTGCTAGCTAGCTAGTCTCTTCTATCTGAATGCATGTAGGTCACAGAATCCAACGAGCTTTGGCTGGTCAGCTAGCGATGGAGCTAGTTAGGCTACCAGGTCGGTTCTGAATTTTTCACATCTCTAAAGTCTGAAGCCTGAATACACGCCTGCTTGGTGACTAGGTCGAGCAAATGCTGAATTTTGTCTGGCCGGATTCACAGGCAGTGCAGAGCAGGGCTGGACACGTACACACCCAAACTCCTATCCGTACTGGTTCTTCTGCAGTTCAAAGTATTTGACAATTTGTGTTCATGGATGATCTGTACACACACCCTCTTGGGAATTTAAAAACTGTTTCTTTTGTCCTACAAACCGTACATCACACTGTAGTTGTAGCTGTGGACTGATGATTGATGAAAGGCTAAGCTTATCTGCAAGGTGCAATGTAGCAGCTAGCCCAAATCCGTCGGCAATATTCAGAGTCGTTGTCCGTAGACCATATACACCTCTTAGAATTACTAAACTGTTGCTGTAACAATATAGATTTAGAGTAATTACTGGTGTATTTCTTTCAATAATATCCATATATTACAATACCCTAGAATAAATAAATGTATTTATATAGCTTTGCATTTAGGTCTAGGAATTTACATCACAAACTCATGTTCACGTAGATAATTATAAGGATACACATATCTTTTTAATGCATCATGAGTCCAAGCCGTTATTATCTAATGGTTTATATACAAAATGTGTCTAGATATCTAGGACGTCTTATTCAGTCTTTGCTATCTCATACTTTCTTACAATGACTCACAATCTTCTTCTAGTGTGTGGTACACTCGTTGTTAGTTATCTTCGTCATCTACTGAAATCTTCACCACATTAAATGGTCTTCGCCACTATCTGTTGTCGAAGGGATCCGTGATCTACCTCCAACATAAATATACATTATTTCAGATTAAACCTCAGGTAAAAACCTGCTAGGGATCTATAATTTAATTTAACATAAAAATTCTCATGTTCCAAATGTAAGCTAGCTATGGAATTAACCGTGCACACTGCAGTGATGCGCAATGTTGCTGTCAAACCGAAACACCAAACAAACAAACAAACAAACCCTACACATCAAATTACATCAATCAGTGACCAGTATGAAACGTTTTCACAAGGCTCCAAGCAAAGGAAATATGCACATATCCCCCCTGGTCAGGAAAACGGCAAGTGATGTCCCCATCAGCTAAACCCATGAGCTGCCCATCTTATCTCCTCTCCCAATTCTGTCACTTTGTACTCTCTCACTCTCTCTCTAGCTCTCATCAGATGGATGGATGGATGGATGGATGGATGGATGGTGAGCAATGGAGACACTTGGCCTGCTAAACCATCTACCATTTGGTCTGGAGATAATGGCCTGTGCTAGCTAGCTAATGTATGTGCACAAGATGCACACGGATCATGCATGGCCGCTAGAAGGCGCCAAGAGGGAGGATGAACCGTGAAGGTGTGACCAGCAGGTCTCTCTTGTCAGATTACAGGGGATTGCTGCCTATCCAGTTATTTGTCTCTGCTAATCAATCACCTGAAAAAGATTAGGCTCTGGGTTTAGGGTTCCTTTTGGATTACAGGGGATTGCTGCCTATCCATCCAGTTATTTGTCTCTACGTGCTAATCAATCACCTGAAAAAGATTAGGCTCTGGGTTTAGGGCTCTTTTCAGAATGGAGTATTTTCAAAGAAATTTTTTGAGAGATTTATTTTAATTTCTATAAAAACCATATAAGATATAAAATTCTTGTGTTACAAAGAAGTTAGGGTGAGATCCTTTTCACTGTAGAAATATCTGTTTTGTAGCCTTGACTTGGTCTAGAGTACATGTGACTTCGAAAGGCCAAGACTGACAGTCTACTTTATCCTTTAAGTGAGCTACCCTAAAAAAATGAATATATGCACCTTTATGATTTTTCATGCTCAAGTGTATGTAAATTAAGGTGAAAAGGATTATTATTCGTGTTGAATACGCTTGTTAAGAGAAATCCGTAGCAGTAAAAACCAAATCAAAATCACAGTACTGTTTACTACTCCCTCCAGTCCAATCCAAAGGAGGTCAATTTTGATTTTTGCAGTAAACCATCCGAAAAAAAATGTGGCAGTAAACGCAGGCATTTGGTAATTAACCATGGACTTTTACTCGATCAACAAAGTTTGAGCTGAATGATTCAGTAAAAACTAATTCTTTGAAAAAACCATCAAGAGCCTGATCCAAATTATCCGCTCCTCCATATAGAACAGTACCACTTCACCGGTATAATATTAGTCCAAAGATAAGTGGGGCAAGCTACACTCCACCCCTTTCTATACTATTTTCTGCTGTATAAAACCCTATAGGCAATGGCCAACTGAAGAAAGCATTTGCATCCAGATGCCAGACTATGGCTTGTCCTTGAGCTCAGCAGCTGGTACAAGCACAACTTGGTTTTGCAAGCCACTCTCAGGTGTTACATTGTTGTCCGCGGATGACGGTGATAGCATGTTCTCCTTCAACCGCTGCAACCTGTGCTCGAGTCCGCACACCTTCTCGATCACATCGAAGAAATGTTCATCATCACTCACATCCAAGAAATGCAGAGCATCAGAGGCCCAAGTGTCCACCCAAGAGACAGCTCTCTGCTCGGCGTCACCGCTGTCGTTCATCAGTTGACTAGAATCTGTCATGGAAGGTTTGATTGTAGGCAGCGTACTCTCCTGCAAACAAGTAGAGAGTGCACAGTTTACTGAATGAATTTACTGAGGTAAACTATTTCAAGAGTGGATGCCCTTATTAACCAAGAATATCTACATAACCATTTGCTGTTCCACCTTGACTTTAACAATGGTCGACAAGTCTTCATCCTCGTGAGGCCTCGGAGGGCTGGTAGTTGATTTTGGCTTCCTATCCAGAACTTTTTGTAAACGTGTGGGCACGTTGATGATTTCAGACAAGGGAAGCAAGCATGAGTTGTCCATTGGATCAACTTTGGCTGAAGATTCAGCTTTTTCAATACTTTTTCTTGACCTTTTGCTGGGACCAGAAATACGAGCTTCAGCCTGAAAGACACCGCAGGAATGAGAATGTGGCCACGGACAATGTAAGAAAAACTAATGGCTGCACAACAATACTCAGATTGTATGAATAAATGTGGGATAGAAATGCATGCCTTCCTATCTCTGAGGGCAGCACACCGTGTATTTTTGAACCACTTGTCAATCTGCAAAGAGATCAGACATTAGTCAATGATTTTATAGATTAGGAGAAAGACAAGTTGGTAATCCTTCTACACTTCAAAGACGTTCCGCCCATCACATAAGAAGGAGCGACAGAGCAACTACAATATGAATCTAAACTTAAACTTATGCACATTGTTTGTTGTACTTTAAAATTGAATTACAGAGCATGATCTGGTGAATGGTGCCAAAAATTGACTAGTTCCAAGGTGAATAAACATATCTAAGCAATAACTTATACAAATATTCCAAAACTACTCAATCCAACATAACAAACCTTATCAAAAGAAATGCCCAGCTCTGTTGCGAGATTTTCTTTGACACTCCGGGCTGGAAGCTCATTTTCAGCAAAAGCTTTACGAAGCACCTAGTTTAACAAGGTCAAGAACAGAGAATATTATAATGCAGCAAGCAAGGGTACCCTAAAAAAACACAATCACAGCAACAGGCACAGTAAATCCAACGTGAAATTCGCCATCAAATGACTTTGCACTTCATATTACAGCAAATACACATGTATCATGATATTAAGATGTAATGCAGATTATATACTTTTGAGGTAATAAACATCTCAAATTACCTGGACTGCTGCTGGAGGAATCCTGAAAAGTTTTCTCCTCTGAGGTTGGACTTTCTCATTGGATATGGCATCACCCTCAATGGAATTAACCCCGACACAAGTTGAATTGGTTCTTCTTTTCTTTCTCCTGTTAAGACCCCAGTCTTCATCTTCACTCTGCTCTTCATTCCCAATAGGCTCTCCAAACATTCGCTGTAAATGGTGAAAAGTGGTCATAATATCAAAGGGCTGATCTAATTCAGTGCTGAAAGCAACTTACTCATGATGCAACTAAGACAATAATACAGTATACACAGCTAAGTGAACTAACTACAAAGCAACTATTTAAATTGGAATACTGATAGAATATAATTTCTTGTTGATAAAGCGCACCTCATTTATTTGTGTACGGTCAACACCTCTTCTTGGCCTTTGGTAGGTATGAATCTCAGCCAAACCATCTTCACCAAAATCGATGCCTAGATTTGAACTGTCATGGCAGAATCCTTCAGCTTCATTGAAATCTGTTGATATAAAGTCTGGAATGTCATCGTTTGGAGAATAAAGTGGACTCCCTGAACAATTTGAATCGGCGGATTTACTTTCTTCGCCACTGCTGCCGCTGGCTTTATATTCTTCAGGATCATAGTCCTCAACACCTGAATACTCAGATAGCCAATCTTCACCCAGTCCATCATCAGAGTCTAAATGTTCAGTTGCTTCCTTGAAAATATCCTATAGAAAGAAAGTAGGGTCAAGGCTTAATGATACGATGATATCACTCTTGAGTAAAAGGTGATAAAACTAAAACAGGAGAAATCACAACACTTACTTTGGAAGGAGACTTCACTGTAAAGTTTGTACCCAAATGTGCGTTAATGGCTTCTAAAATTTTCATCTTGGAAAAACAGTATTTACAAAGCCGTCCATGGCGGGTAGTGGAAAGAACTGAGAGATAGCACAAAACAAAGATAGATACATTACAAACTGTAAAGAAATCATGGCAGCAACATACAGTAATCACAAATAACAAAAGTGTAGGTACATATCACATGTGGAGCAAAAAAATGCAGTGAATGGTATGGATGCATAATCATCAGAATTATATGATACATGCTATCCCACATTAGATTATTCTGAATCATGAACTTATGTCATACTTTTTTTACAAGGAACTCATGTCATACTTTTTTTTTACAAGGAACTCATGTCATACTTTGATTTCATTAAAAGGTGAACAGATGTCTACTCATGCTGAACAATTACTACATGCCAAAAAGCAGAACAAATTTTATGCATGGCATGACAGCAGAGTCTAGACCCTAGAGATGTTCCACTTGTTTTGAAAATGTTGGAACTCCATGTTATATAACACAGTGCTATGCTAAGTTTCCATTAATTGGAAATCTCAGATGACAGATGACTTAGTCCTGTTACATTTTACTGGTCACTATATAAAGTGGAAATATTGATATAACAAATATTTTTTAATATATGGTGTTTAGAGAGGTCTTGATACTTGGTATTGTATTTTGTACAAGAAACATGAACATAATCCACATAAAAGTGTTTTCAGGTGATCAAGATAAAACTATTAGTTTTTTCACCAAAAAAGACTGCATTAGTGGATGTTACCAGAAAAGGTGGAACTTCGTATAGTTGTATTTTGAAAGAAAAACAATGAAACAATTACCCACTTTTATCGAAAGAAGGTTCCAGACACTTCTGGTGATACGCCATTTTGCAGCTCCCCTCACAGAAGATAATGTTATTGCCAGGAAATGATTCGTGGGAGCTGCATCTTGAACATATGGTCTAGAAAAGCAGATATCGATAATATATCAGCATATAATCCTATGGAAGTACTGAAGTAGGGAATTTGGCATTCATTTGATGACATACATACATGTTCAGGATTGACAGACTGATGACACTCATCTGGTGGCAGCGCCGAGTCATCCATGTTCCCACTGGAACTACTCAAATCAAGTTGATGAATAACATCACGGATAGCGAGTTTATATTTCATGATCTGTTTCTTGGCACACTGTAGCTCTTTCTCTGGCTTTAATTTATCTCGACTGTTACAAAAGGCACACCTTTAGGTAGTATAGTATAAATAGCATACCATTACAAGTACATCATTCTATGGAACATTAAAGCAACAAAGCTAAGAGAAGAAGAAAAAATGATACAAAACAAGACAGATGAAGCTTACTAAAGAACATTAGTATAGACCATTAGAGAATGCTTCTTTGATAACAAATTAACAATTGGCAGGCAAACTAGAGTTGTATTGCATGACTCTGTCAATGAGAGGTACTGCACAGTACAGCACTTTTATCCCAAGACAATACTTTGACTATGTAAGATTGTAAGTCAAACTGGTTACTTCCAACAAATATATATACCAGTTTATTTCCGACCCACAAGGGATTGAATGATCAACTATAAATGGTCACAACCAATGAACTTGGGATGGATTTGATCGTCCTATAATTAAGAAATTAACAATGTTGAACATATGACTTGCCATATGGTTTGCATACAGTAAATGAGAAATGATTTTCCCTTCATTAGAACTTAGAAGTATGCACCTCATATCTAAGCAGTAAGCCCTTCCACATTATCACCCTAAAAAACAAACCATATTCACAAGAAAGTTTAACCTTGTTTACATTTGAGTTTTCAGTCCCAAAACACATGCTGACTTGAATGGGATAATCATTTTTTTCCTTTTTTGTCATAAGATTAGTTGGATTTGAAAATTTCATTCATCAGAAGCTTACAACAGTAAGAGAGTGCAGTGCTCACCTGTGCCCATTCCAGCCATCTCCAGAGTATGCATCTAGCAAATTTTGCTCCAGTTTTATTTTGATAAGTAAATATCTTGCTCTTCTTTCCATGCGAGTGACTTCATCACACTCAGTATTTTCCCTTTTCTGTTTCTGCTTCCTCCTAATTGGTCCTGATACAATTTTTCCAGTAGCCGCATCTGAACTCTGCCGCTGTTTCAGAGGACTGCAATGGTATTCATTCTTTATAGTTCTTGCTGTTCTTTTGAGAGGAGAATCTGGCTTGCATGAAGCATTGCAGCGACTTGGTCTTTTTGACATAGAAATCAACTCCAAAGAGGATTCAGTCCTCTGTTGCGATGATCTTCTGGTAGTATAGCATACCAATTTATTTTCTTGGGTATGCATTGCTCGTGATGGATAATGTTACCGCTGGTTGAGACCTACTATAAAGAATAATACATTAATCGGAAAGCCAAATGGACATCACGGTAAGTACAGTAGGCAGCATAGCATATATAATAGCAACAAAAAAATGTACTAACTACAGCATGTTTAAAAAAAAGATATCTGCAATCTAAACAAAGTTGGCCACACTATGTACATCTAATTTCTGCCCATACTGGCAAGCCAGCTATGGAAATACACAGACAAATAATCAGAACAGTGGATCTCTAACAAGGACAAGGAATTCTAGGGCATGCATTACACCAAGATCTCACCACAAGCGTACTTAACATGGGGCATTGGGGCTCAGTGTAACCACAAATTTTCTGGAAATGAACAGCGCAGGATTATACTAGGGGGACACCGCGCAGGAAACAAATCCCCAACTAACTGAATGGATATAAAGAAAGATTTGGTTTTGATTGCTCACGGTAACAGAAAAGAAAACGAGCTCACGATCCATCCGCCCATCCAAGCAACCAAGCAAGCTAGGGTTCCTTACCAAGTAAAAAGAGGGAACTAACCCCAAGCCCCAGCACCGCCACCAGGAGAGTGCGGGAGGGGGAGGGGCCCGGCGGCGGCGCCTCCCGACGGCTCCGCTGGAAACCGGGTAGGCCTGTTGCGCCCCGCCGCCGCCGAAGACGGCTCGAGCGCGTGAGGCCGCCGGCGATGACGCACAGTAGACCGCGAGGGAGGGAGGAAGAGCAGATTTGAGAGTGTGGGAGAGGAGAGGGCGAATGAATTTGGGGGAGACGAGAAGAGAGGGGAAGCGGAGGAGGGTAGGCGAAGGCGAAGGCGAAGGCGAGCTGGGGAAGGAAGCCTCGGAAATTCTGCTGCAGTGACTGACTGGCTTCCTCAGCTGCAGTGGGAAAGCAAAGCCCACGAAACCCGGGTTCTCTCGGCTGTTTTTTGACTTTTCCCCGCATTATTTAAAATAATTTTTGTCTGAACTATTTATTTTTAATTCTTTCTATAAAAAATACTCTCTTCACCCCAAAAGACTTCACTTTCTGTCTTAACTTTGTTTAAATTTTTACCTTCTTATCTAGGAGTATTATCAGTTCACAAATAATAAATCATTCATTTAATACCTTCTTACATGTTGTCTTTAACTACTATTTCACAATATTATTTTCTTATTAATAAATCATGTTTTGGTATTTTACTCTAATTAGTAATCTTATTAATAATTTATCAGTTTTACCTAAAAATAAAGTATTTGTGGGTGGGTTAGAGGGAGTAGTATTTTTTATTAAAACTTAATCTCAATATCGATTACATGAAAAATTTAATTATTTGTCACTCTCAAGATGTCTACTTTAATTATGATGTCACTTTTAAAATTGACATGTAGGAATATCTATATCGATGAAAGTGGATCCGGATGGTAAACATATAAAGCCATTTGTTGAGTATGATAAATTATCAAATCTCTCGTGATTACATACTCGCTTAGAGTTGAGGGTTGTCATTGAAGGCTTCTTTGGAATTGGATTGATATAAATTTTGAATTAGATAATAAATTTTGAAATGAATTTATCTAGTTTCTGTGAAAACTCTGCGTTCCTGATCTGATCAGGAACGAGTTCTAGGGCTGCCAATCTTAGAGTCAGGCTCGAGCTAGGCTTGATTTAAGTCTTTACGAGTTGGGTAGGCTCGCTCGACCAAGCGCAAATACTCGATACCATTTATAAAATGGACGGCTATCATTTTACAAACGATAAGCATGTTCTTGCTATGGTGAGCTTTCATTTGCACATGTGAAATAGTTCAATGGATGTCAGGTGTTTGATATCCAAATATTTGGACTATCTACCAGTTATACAACATGAAAATGAGGATTGATAAATAGCCCATAAAGAAGAAATATAAAATACATGTGAGTGTTGATGACAAGAGCTACCAAAGTTGAATGGTCCTGACATATAAGGTTATTTTTAGATTGAGTAGACATAAATCTTAAGTTATGGCTTCGATCGAACCTATGAGTGAGAAGACATAATACGACCTGAGCAAGTTGGCCAGTAGTGTGGTGTAGCGGATCAGGCTCGACACACCATGGGCTTTACAATGATGCAAATTCTTGCCGATTTCATTCTAAAAGAAGTACATGATGCTAAACTGATAACTAACCCAGATCATACAACATAAGGCCTCAGCAGTACGGTATTCTCCCATCTTTACAAGCCTATTTCTTCGCCTTCTTTGTTCGCTTAGTAGACTGGGTTTTCCTTGTTCCCTTTTTAGCAGCCTTTCCTGCAACCTTCGCCTTCTTCTGTCCCTTCCCCTACATATCACAAGAATAAAGCAAACATTGCCATCAGGAAGTCTATGATGTAGCAATGTGGGTGGGTAATAGAGCTCTGTAATTTCATGATACAGAGTATTTGCTTGGTAATGACTAACATGCTGACATAGCAGCACTGCACTAGCCAGCAAGGTGATATGAATACAGCAAGAAAGAACATGACGGCAGCGCACACCACATATTCCAAGTGTGGTGATGTGATCAACCTATATTCGAGCATGGAAACGGCTAGAAAGATGCTCAAAGATAAGCAAGACCACTGCTGATGGTAAATGTGTTTCCCTAGTAACAGTTGTAGATACTGAAGCATAGAGCAGATTGCAGGCCCTGATAGAAAACTGGTCAGAAAGGCATTATAGCAGGATTTGCGCAAGTGTGCTAAAAACAGGCAAAGTATGTAAGTACACGAGTAAAACATCGAGAAGCTATCAACAAGTGGGTTACAAGAAGTTACTACATGGTAATGTCATGTTCTTTCAAGACTCAAGAGTGTAAAAATCAGATGTTCGTGCTTTGTAGTAACATATGTCATCATTGGTTCTGGGTTCTGACATGGCATGATGGTAATGGATTACTCAAAAGAAACTGAAAAGCAGCAGACAGAATCAACAAAAGGGTAGGAGAGAAATCACACCGCAGGCTTCTCAGCTTTTCTTTTGGTTTTTCCCTTAGGTTGATCTTCTTCTTGATTATTCTGATCATTTTGAGCAGCATGTGACTCAGGAAGTTTGTCACCCTCCTCGTCTGAATCAAAGGTGAATCCATCAAGGGTACCTATATAGATGACAAGCCTAGAACATTAGAGAACAACTATTGTGGGAGATGCTACCATCATGCAAATGATAGGGTCATCACTTCATACAGAATGACTGTTCCTGACTACACTCTCAAATGCAGATGCACTGCTAAATAGCTCCATCAAAGAAACATAATAGTGTGCTGCATTTTGTTGGCTTGCAGTTTTATAGATCAGAAACACTACGATCTACTGGATGAAGATTCCAATTAGACCACCTACAAGAATGCTAACCTTCCATCATAGTCTCTGCTTCAAATAAATTGGACTGGGGTTCCAATTGAATAAAGTCATTCATTATAGACTCGATCTGCACAAGGAAAAGGTAAAAATGGTATTGGTGCTAAAAATATGAATTGTCTAAACTAAAAACTATGGAGAAGAATACGCATAACAGGTTTATGTTATGATTGACCACCTTTGCTTCTGTTTGTCCCACACTGACCTGAAATAAAGAGGCAGTGCACCAAGGATTAAATATCAATACTAACGAACAGGATAAACACACAATTGTACTTAAGTTTGGATGTAACTTACAACGCAAAATGTCCTGGATGGAACGATAGTTGATTTGTATATTGTTCCTGTATGAGTATAGAAATAAAAAGAATGAGATGGATAAAATATTTGGAATAGTGCATGTAGTACGATGAAACGGGCATTAGTTGTTCATACTTCATACAGATACCCTGCCTGGTTAGAACCCAATGAAGCACATGATGCTTAAACTATATAAGGAAATCAACTCGCTGATACCTTTTAGGTCCAATAACAAATCCTGATTTCCAGTAGGACTGTTTGAAATTACTATCCTCCCAACCGCTCCAATATCTCCACTCAAGTCTATTGAGTCACCATCACATTCAATCAATGCCTAGAAATAAACAGAAGAATGATTATAAAGTTAGGGAAAATAACAATGAGGAAAGTACAGTCATGATTGCCCTTCCAGGTATGCATTACTACACAATACAAGGTAATAGATTTCTTTACAAGGGAACAAGTCTAGAGCATCATCCTAAGACATGCATGCACAATCAATTCTCATCACTGCATTTCTATTGATTGTATAATTCAGAATATTTTTCCACCAATGTTAAGTTGGTCAATATTTTTCCATGAAGAAAATATGAGAAAAGGGGACAACAGCAGAACAGTTTATTGGATTCCAGACTTCTGGTTACACGCTGACCCTTTTATGAGAGGAATGGTCTCTATAATTGAGTGGCATTAACAATGTCCGTTAGAATTGATCATACCTTTGAACGCTGAACTTTATCAGGAATTATTAATGGCAACCTCTGGGAAACCTGGAACTCAGAAGAGATTAAAGTCCATAAGACATCTCAGGTATATGGATATAACTAGTTAAAGAAATAACAATACACACCATAACATTCCACAAGACAATATGGTAAACAAGGATAAAACTAACCAATTAGAGCTTGATAAATAATTTACTATATAAGGTTCATTATCATACTTGACAATACCTTCTTAAAAAGATTTACCCAACTTTCACCAGCCAAACATAATGCAGTAACAAAGTGACATCTTTTGGGATATTAACAGTAAGACATGGAATCCTGAATCTGTTTCTGTTTTCCTAGTTCCTTTTTTAGGTCAATGTACTCAAATTTCCAGAAACAAAATAGGGGGAAAGTGGATTAAAAATATAAGGAAGTTTAGGCATCTTACAGATTGCCCTGCAAGTTTATCTTGCGTCTCTTCCTCAGCAACTCCATCTTCTTGTTGTTCCAAGGTATCTATGTTTGACCATTACACAATAATTATACATCACCGAGACTAAGAAATTCGCAAATTAAGTTTTCACTAAAAAGGAAACCCTTTTTGTTAGTCTTACCATCTGTTTGATCTGGACCAGCTTTTGGTCCAGTAACCTTTGGTTTTTTATCCTTGCCTTGCCCATGTTTTGTCTTGAAAGTGTTTACTGAATCCTCTTCTTCATTAGTTTCGCCAGCCCTTGAAGGGCTGTTTCTAGGGGAAGCATCAGAACCAAATGAGAGTGTAACCAAATTCCTCTTTGGAGTCTGTACAAAGAATTTAGGCACAGAAATTAACATTAGAGTGGATCTGGTGACTGGTGTTTGCAACTAATATGTACAATGAAGCTATAATTAAATATAACGGTCCAGAGATAACCAGATATCAGCAGCATAACCAGTTAGAAACTAGATGGCAAGGGATCACAAATATGGACTACAGAATTCAGAACAGAATTTTTTAAATATATACCAAGCGTTTTGGAGGCTTATCTTGTTTTTCTTCCATGGATGGTCCCCCATGTTTGTCAAAAGCATCTATAGTCAACCATGAGGAGTGAAAACAGATCAGAAGCCAGAAGGTGAATGTGGAGTCACTAATTTGGAAGTTTGTGATACAAAATATTTCAGAAGTAGACTAATGCTACCTTCTTGACTCTTAGGGGTTTTTCTCCTAGTAGATGTTGCATTTTTCTTTTTGCCCTTACTTTGTGCAGCAGCATCTCCATCACCCACATTTTCTGAACTAGCCTTTTTTTCTCCCTTTTTTCCTTCTCCAGATGGAGTAGTCCTTGTAGGACTGTTTTCAGGAGAACCATCAGAACCGGAAGAAAGCATCACTACTGATGTACTTGGTGCCTTTAGCAAAAATTAAGCAAAATAAAATACATGGTATTAGCACAAAAATGTCATAATCTTGGAAAGCCAGATATGTTGTACATAGCAAAGAAAGTGTAACTAGTAGGAAGACAGAACAACATGCTGGCTCACATCATAGCCCATTGGCCATCATCAACAAATTAATGCCTGCCATTCGTAGCTTGAAACTTTGAATCGATGATAACATAGTGGGAAAACACTGTTTAACCAAAACACATGGGCACAAAACAACTAAACAAGTTCTTGTACACATGTAGAAACAACGTTTTTGGACCTGAAAAATTGCATTGTCTACATCGCATACTTAGTTACGAAGGATACCAAGAGCACGAACTTGTCGCGAACATCACGAAGCATTAAGATTGTGTAGAAATGGCAGAAGATGCTTGACACAGACCAATTTGTTAAGGCGTCACCACTGGTTTCAGCACATCCTTTACTTACTATTTGACTCCCCGGTTGAAAAAAAAAACACACTACTTGATTCTACACTCAAATCCGCACAGAAACTGGCCTGGCCGGAGCAGGGCTAGAGGCCGAAGGGGCAGAGGGGCGGTGCAGAAGAGCCGAGAGGCCGGAAACGAAGGCCGCAGGGGGCAGGGGCTGACTGTTGAGGGCCAGCCGCCGGCGCAGCGCGTGCGGCGGTATCGTGCTGGAAGGGGGGCGCGGCGGGCGCTGGGGCGGCGCTGCGGCGGGGCAATCGGGTGGAGCTGGAGGCGCGCTTGGCCGGAGGCGATGCGCGCGAGGGGACGGAGGCGGCCGGCAGGAGAGGCGGAGAAGAGATGGGTACCTGGAACGCGCGCAGCCAGTCGGGGTCGTCCTCTTCCTCCCGCATGACTGCGCCTCCCTACCTCCCTACCTCCCTCCCAAAGGCTTCGGTGCCGGTCTGCCGGCAGTCCACCCCGCGGTAGAGCCGGGCGCGGCGAGCGGCGAGGTGGCGGACGACCGGAGCAGGCTTGAGTGCTTGACCATGCGAGTGCTGCGTATAGTACTGGGCCAACTAACAAAGTCCCAACAATAGCAATGTGTTGAGCCGGAACGGGATTGCTAGCAATGGTGGGGTAACCTAATACTCCCTCTGATTTCTTATTTGGATTATAAAAAAATAAGAAATCAACTTAAATAAATTGGTTGTCTCATATTTATCCTATTTCAAAAAGTATAAATCATTTATTTTACTAGGACAAACACGAAAAATAGATTAAAAATATATAAAACAATTTATATTTAAGAAAAAGTTATGCAAATCTAAAACGACTATGAATCGATAAGCATGCAAGATGATTATTTGGAGATGTCGTCTTCTTGGACATTTATTTATAATTAGTAATTACTCTGCTGTAAAAAACTTTATTTCTAACATTTCAATTTTGTCATAAAAAGACTTCATTTCTATCTCTTTAACTACTGTCAGTTCATAAATTAAGAAATCATATATCACTTTGTAATATTGTTTTCTTATTATTAAGAACATAATATTATCTTATTAGAGGGACAATTTTGATATTTCACTTTCACCATTAAAACTCTGTGGAATGGAGTGCAAGCTTATGATTCTTAGCTTAGAGGTTCGCAGCTTGCATCATGGATTGGTTTGACAGGAGTTGACAGCCAACAGACAGATTCTCCACTATTTGATACGATCTACCAGCTTCCGATCACAGGAATGGCATTAAAAAGAATTGAGACTATGAGAGAAGAAAAATTTGCGGTGCCACTTGTGAATTCAAGCCTAAAATAAAATGCTATGCGAGAGTTTCACCTCCAGGCCAGTAATATTTCGAATTTCCGAGTACATTCTTTCCTACATACAAATAGACTGCAAGTGAAAGGAAGCAGTTCAACTCCTACATGCCCCAACCAGTTTGGATTCAAGTGGTATGCCAGTCATTGCACAACCAAAAAAGATTTCGGAGAGCTCCAACACTCGACTCCGGTAGAAGAGATTAAAAGTCTATCCAATGAACACCATGAAAATGTGCTCCAAGGGCATAACAAAGATCCTTTGCCACGGCCATAGCAGCAGCACAGCTCCCCCTAGTCTGCTGTGCCGGTGAGCCTCCAAGATCAGCATAGCATCAAGCCTAGAAATAAACCTCAGTCCTCGTGGTATTCCGGGTTCTTCTTCAGAATTACAAAGCCCTCCAACACCGAGGAAAGAGGAATGTATCTGCACACACACACACACACACAACCGAAGGAGCGGCTATTAGCTCTCACCGGGATTAAACTTGCAGAAATAGTATATAGCATGTTTTTTTAGTTGTACTCTTTATTACTTTTCGGTCGCTAATTCAGCTCGCTCCCCCGCTGCGAGCAAGACAGGTGTAGAATGTGTCTGAAAGCCAGTGATTGTCTTGGGCCTTCCAGCCTGACCAACCACATCAACAGCTTGCCCAACCCGAACTGGGACAGGAAGGGGCTTCAGATCCTCATCCACCGTTAAAAGCATTCTAGGCTGTATATGAAATAGAATTCAAGCTTAGTAATGAATAGTTTTTTAATCTAATTATAAAATTGTCAGTTAATGGACCATACCTGCATCGCCAACACGATAATGTAAAGAATGTAGTGGTATTTCCCTAGAATAGTTGACTTCATATCAAGGCAAGCATGCAATACAGTAACAAGCCCTCCAAGTGCCATCCTGAAAAAAATTTGAAGGATGAATATTAAGTACAATAAATAATAGGATAGAAATCAATGTCTTGAAGATAGTTATACTCACGGGGAAAGAAGGAACCGGTCAGAATGGTATGGAGAAAGGGTCAGCAAACCCTTCCCAAGGTGAACAAGTCCTTGAGCAATTCTTACCTGAATACATGAAAAAAATCCAATATATGCTGCTTATATACCAGGCATAGCGCAATGTCATATGCATGCCAGGAATCTCTGTAAGTTTATACTTACACAAAACAGATGTGCAGCTTCTTTGTAATAGTAACTTGAAAGATTGCGAAGCATACCAGCTATTCTAGCATTGTTTGTACCAGCACCAATCAAACCCAATGAAATGATTGCAGCCTAGAGCAATTGTTTGGGATGTAAAAGGTAAGCTAACAATCAGTATATAATATATAGGTTGTAATGGTGGTTAAAAACTTATGAATACAAACCATTGAGACATCAGCATCCGCATCATGACTCAATCTGCTAAGTGTGTCCATCACATTGACCTGATATGGTAGATAATGAAAATGTAAGTAGATATAACAACATTCAATAGGGTACAACTTGTTTTGCAATAAATATAACCAAGTGCATGTAGAATACATCATTGAACAAATGCTTTATACCAAATCAACATATATCCTATTTGAGTGCTTTGACAGAATAGTATGTAGTGAAATAAATAGCGAATGAAGGAGCTTCAAAGAAGAAATCAAAGACTGGAACTGGAGATTAGCTACCAAACCTGACTTTGCTAGATTGTTTTTATGAACAAACAAATAGAAGACAGACCATACGGCCGTGCAAACTGTGAATGGGATGGTACCATTGCAAATCAGTAAAAGTATAGATCAATTACAAGCAAAAGATTGCTGAAAATATGTTCAGGCATATGCTTGCCCTATGGATTGGTGCAAATACACCAAAGTTTAGCACTTTCACATAATAACTCCATTAATTTACTAGTCAATTCCTATCACAGAAACCCAAACTCCACCTATGTTGTCCCAACATAGCAGGTCCCAAGCCTGGTAAAGGAGACAGAGTCCCTTTCCTCTAAAAGGTTGTGATAGGCTTGGCGAGCCAATGGAAAACCTAGCCATTCAAGTGGATATGTTGGGTTTCAACTCTAGCCTACCCCAACTTGCTTGGGATTGAAAGGCTTTGAAGAAGTCACAACTCACAAATAGATCATTGTTTTATGATTTACTAGGCAACCTAAAACTATTCTGATGTACTAACTATTATGGAGTCAGTTAAGGATTTGACCATAACTTCTCTTTTTTTTGCATCCTTTTTCAACCTTGAAACTCTTACCATTTAATTGATCACACGTTATTCAAATACAGGTCAGATTCTGAATCCTTTCTGAAAGTTGTTTCCACTTAATCAACAATGCATTAATTCAATTATAAGTTAGATTATACATCTTTCACAAAGTTTTGTGTGCAAGTCAAATTGCATACCTTTGGATTAGATATGCAGAGTATACCAAGAGCAAGAGGAACCGCTCGTCTGATATTCTGCTCACCATACTGTAAAAGACGCTCAAGTGACCGTACAGCCATTTCAGCTCCTAATTCTTCAGCCATGGAAATAAGAGCAATTCCAAGGACAGCTGGCCCTTGGTGGGTTTCACCTTTCTCAAGATGCTGTGAGCAAATACCAAGGAGTTTCTGGACCTGCATATAAATTGGAAAGCACATCAAAATGTCAAATTTTGCACAAGCTTGAAGCCACCGGAACCTCTCAACATTAAACGTGGAGTACCTTAAGCACATTCCCTGTTCCAGCATATGCTAGTGACATAAGTGTTACATCACAGTACTTTCTTATCTTCTCATCAAATGTTTTAGAAACCTCTGCTGTAGCCTCTACGCTCTCCTGAAATAGAGATTTCACAATAATCATCGTAAGTTAAGCACATTATCTAAAAGAGTTAGGGGCAATGGTAGATATGTGTATAAACTACATTTGGAAACAAGGTCACTATAGATATATGCATCCATTATGTTTGGAAACAGTAGCAATGCCACAATAGGGACAACTGCAATGAGAAGAGTCAGCTATCATGCATTCATGCCAGAACCATGAAACATTTACAATAGGCATGGTGCTTGACACAAACCACACAAACAAATACTTGGTTAGAACAAAATAAAGGAAGTAGGCACTAGGTAAATATTTGAAAACACAGGCATTCAACAATATTTGAAATGAGTAGATGTAGAGAGTGGTGTTCTTTTTTAGCAAATGCTTAGTGCACACATCAACAAAATGTTGGAGGAACTAACTTTCATGGGTTGCTCAAAAGTACCTGTTTTCCAAGATACAGAAGACCAAGCGCAACAGGAAGCAGGCGTATAATGGGTTCGGCCAGCTCAGCCTCACTGCGCTCCATTAAGGTTAATATGATAGACTGAGCAATCTCCTCATTGCAAGAACCAACAAACACCAATCCCAAAGCAATGGCTGAGAAGATCAAGACCTCAAGTGTTGATTGGGAGTCACCCAACACAGTTGATAGATGTGTTTTAAGCTGGAATTCAGAAATCATGTTAATGTAGATCATATAAACAATGTTTCAGTAACAACTTAAGAACAAGTCCTAATTCCCACCTCCTCTTTCTGAGAGCCAGCATATGCAATACCAAGACCCAAGATTGCCCCGATCCGTATATTTGGGTCATCCTTGCTAATATACTCCATGAGAATTGCAAGTGCCTGGCAACAAATTTAGGGTATTAAAAAAGAATTTAAAAATATTAATCTGTCAGAAGGAGGTGGGGAGCTTAGACAGTGGAGCACATACAGGGTCACAATCATTCTTCACACCACAGGTGACAATTCCAATGCCTAGCAAAGCTCCAGCAACAACATGAGCATCGTTACTGTGTAAGTACTTGTCAAGTTGAGCAAGTCCAGAATCAGTATCCCACAAGAGAATCATTCCCTGACAAAGTGGAATAACAATCTTATTGTTATTGCTGGCTAGTTAAGAACCAGATCCATGGTTAGTAATATACGCAACGATGTAGCTGTACCAGGCTAGCTGCTGCGCTGGCTTTCCCATGTTCCTTGTTTTTGAATAACCAGCTCCCCGAAGCACCACTACTGGAAGAATCAGATGGAGCAGTCATCAGCTTATCCTGCACAAAGGATATGATCTTAAGATTCACTCTTTTCTCACAGGAAGAACCGAAAGTACCAGGCTGTTTTTAAAGTTAACCTGACCGAACCCAGCATTCACAAATGCATTGACAAATGTTGCAGCTAAATTTTGTCTTGCAGAATCAAGACTGGAGCTGGCACCACGCCCATCAATTAAATGGACCTACAGATTATAAAGTACAATATTAATTATTATGATTTATGAACAACTAAAAGGAGACTTAATAAACATGGATAGTAAGAAATAGATGACCTTATATATATCCTCTGGAGATTTTGGTTCCATGACTTCAATATCTCGAGCAAGGGTGAGGTACCCCTCACTCAGCTTAGTATTATTAACAATTTCTTGCAAAACCTCTTTATCATTGTCATCAGCAGTTATCTCATCATCAATCTCCATGGCCAAGCCCTTCAGACAAGAAGTTCACAGTTCAAATTTAAGGTATGGGCTATTTTTATCATAAGATTAGAGTGACCAAGGTAGAGAGAGAGAGATACATGGCGTGCGATTATGTATGAAAACTGTTTTTTGAGCAGAAGATCATCAGTTGCTGTGTAGACCTGCTTGACATACTGCATGGACTAGAAAACATGGAGATGTGTGTCAGTTTAAATTCAATTATGAGCAGAGTATAGAACAGCAAGAATGTGTTCACCTTGTTGTCAAGGAGCAGAGCAATCCGCAAAGCACTTGCAAGGTCTTCAAACTTCATGTAAATGGTATAGGCAATATCAAGTGCCAACATGTCATCAGGAGCAGGGAGGTATCTGCGAGTTTTACAGTCAGATACAATTAAGTGCTAATTCAATTCCAGTGAAATTTAGCATCACTAAGTGTCAAGGGCGTCGGCACCTAGGGTAGGAGGCCCTCGACTACGTAGATCGTAGTGGTAGGATAGGTTGGCGTAGGGTTGATCCCCTTGCTGAGCTATGTTGGAGAACGGGGGAGACTTTAGAGAACTAAGGTAGGGTTTGTAGATTGATCTTTATTCCTTGCTTGCCTAATTACACGCTATGGACCCCTTTATATAGAGCAGGGATCCCCTTTATTTCTAACCGACTCTAGCTGCAATTGGAGAAGTAAACTAACAAGACTCTAACCCTAGACTAACCAAAACTCTATGCGCCATGGCCCGGCCTGCCACGCGGGTACTGTTCACCCATGGGCCTGGTGGCCCTGGCCCATGACACTAAGTTTAATGTGCTATAAAATCCCAAGCTGTTTCTAGGAAATCTTTCCAGAATAGAACCACAAGTAATACAACATATAAGTATATATGACATGTGGAAAAAGAGAGGCATGTAATAGGAAAAACAGTGAGTAACAAAAATATGTTTACATACTTAGATGAACTAGTAAGGTACAAGCAAGTTCTTTTGTAGTTTGTAGAGTCAACGTGCTCAACTAGCAAATCAAGGTCTTCGACCTACAAAACCATGAAATGCCATGGATCAGAATAGCAATTAGAAAGAAAACTATGGCAATACAATCTGACAAAAATAGTGCACTAATTAAAAATACCTCCATCAGAAGATCTACTGCTTCAGGTTCAGCATTATGCTGCAGTACAAATGATAATTGAGCAACATTAATCCCTCAATTGAGTCAAACAAACAACAATGGCAATGTCTACTAAATGACAAAAAATGCATAGATAAATCATGATTCTCATAGCATTATTGCAGATCAAATCAACATAAAAACTGTGAACTCTAATCAGAACAAACCTTCATATGGAATGAAACAATTTGCTGCACTAGTTCCATAAGCGCATCGATTGGCATGTCATCATCCTGCAAAACATTCAATTATTGAAACAACATTAGAGGTTTGAAAGAACAAGGAAATATAAAAATAGAGGCCCACTATTTAGTCTTACTCCATCTCAGTTACAAAAAGAAGAGAAGTAACAACGGATTTGCAGTAATTAATAAAGAAACATAGTCCTGATTACAGGTGTCAAGGGCGTCGGCACCTAGAGTTGGGGGCCCTCGACTGCGTAGATCGTATCTGTGGGTAAGGCTGGCGCAGGGTTGATCCCCTTGCCAAGCTATGTTGGAGAACGGAGGAGACTTTAGAGAACGGGGGAGACTTTAGAGAATCGAGGTAGGGTTTGTAGATTGATCTTTATTTATTCCTACCTAATTACACGCTATGGACCCCTTAATATAGAGCAGGGATCCACTTTATTTCTAACCGACTCTAACTGCAATTGGAGAAGTAAACTAACAAGACTCTAACCCTAACCTAACTCTATGCGCCATGGGCTGGGTGGCTGCGGCTGGCTTGGCTGGGCTAGGGCCTGTTGGCCCAAACCAGCCGTGGCAGCACATGACAACAGGTATGCTGGAACTAAAAGGCTACTAAGCATCAAGAGAGAATCAAATAGGGGGACAACAAAGAACACAAGGCAGAGTTGCTTAACATGCTGACCTCATAAATATTGAACTTTATTTTCATTTCAGATATCCAACAATCATCATTCCAAGTTTCCGAGTCTAGTAGCTTTGATACCAAACAAAAATCAACAAAATAAACTGCTACTTAAACAGCCAGAATATCAGCAGATGGGCCGTGATATTATTTATATTAAATTATTAATCAGTATGCCAGAGAAGAGGTGGAGAATTAAGCCGCCGAAATTAAAAAAACAATAATTTATCAGAACTTCAAAACAAAGTTAAACAGAAGAATGGGGGAAAGAAAAATACAAGATAAAATTTCGAAAGAAAAATACAAGATAAAATTTCTTCATAAATTTTGAGAAAAAGATTGAAGATAACAATTCCTGAGCTCAGCATGTAAGCGAGAGACCAACCTGACGCTTTTGGAATTCTTGTGCAATTTCGCCTGCCAAATTTCTGTACAAGAAAAGGTTGTTTCATTAGAATCCAAATATTTAATCAAAACCCAAAGAATGTCTCATATATCAGAACAGTAAAAGAGTATGCATTATCTCTCAGAATAATCAACTGAAGTTCAATAAGCTATTGAGTGTTGAAATATAAAATATAGCTTAATTTCAAGCAATTTGGAGATAAATCAAGGAATGCTAAGTGTAAAAATGAGATGTCAATGACACTAATTAAAAAGTTGAAAAGATCCAACCTTAGAAGTCATAATTGATATAATGATTAGTACAACTACAAATATGACTCATCATAAATGAATCTGTACTGCATGATGCTACAAGCAACTCAATATAGTGGTCCTATGCCTATCATAAGGTGAATATGATATTATGATGCTACAAGTGACTCGACATTGTGGTTGTATCTCATAAGAATACTAGTTGACTGGGATTCAGCTATTTAGTTCAAACTTATTTTTTAGCAGCTCAAAGATTAAACTGGGCATTCTTTGATATTTCCAGTACAGGTACGAACACAAACATTATCTGAAGTCCAAACAAATGTTAGGACTGAAGTAATGAGTTGAAAATGACAAAGGAATAACTGTTCAAAGTTAAATGGAGTAGGTAACAATAATGAATAATTCATTACAAGATTGCATGTTACGGTTAAGTAAGCCAAAGAAAATGATACTTAAGAAATATATGAATGTGATAAACATATGAAATTAAAAAATAATTTTTTTAGCTTAGTTCCTACCTTACATATTCGTGACCCCATGAACCAATATCACCTTCAGAACCCAATAAACGGAACTTCAGGCTCTCCTGAAACAAGTAATAGGTAGGTAAACTTTAGCGGGTTGCCTCAATTGCAGTTAAGCTCCCCAAAAAAGCTGAACTTAAACAAAGAAATATCTTGTCCAGAATAGTGGAACGAGATTTTATAGTGGCAGCCGCATACTCTTTCTCCTTCAGCAGACATTGTCAACGCTAGCACTGATAATATGTCGGCCATGTACTTCTGAAAGACAGTACGAAAGTGGTATTACCGTATTAGCATTCATCACTGTGCAAAAGCAAAATTTAAACCGCCGCACCAAGTGGGAAATCAACATCAGCATACCTTTAGATCAGACTCTAGCATGGTTTCGAAGTAAGACTTGAGTATCCCATAGTGTGGCCGGAGGAATTTCAGTGGCTTTGGGACAGACGTCATTGAGCTTGTGGCGGAACGAATCTCTTGCCTTTTAGGGATCGATATTTCAGTGAGGGCATGATTTCAATCAACAAAAACTGATTTTAAAGAAACTACATTATGGCAGTATTCCATTGTACTTAAACAGATAATGTAACTATGGCAGGTCAAAACTAAACCCTGAAACATTCACCAAATTTGCGGTGAGACCAGAAATGTAAGCATAGAAAAGCAGCACGAGACCACGAAAAAACCTAAGTAATCTCCCGGAATTGAGGACGCAGCGCAACCTCAAAACGAATAGTTTAGTTTCAGCAAGCGAACAGTACCTCATGCTCTCAAGCGCGAGCTTCTGCACGCCGGGATCGGCGTCCTGCGCCCGTACGACGTAGAGCTCCAGCTGCTCCTTGAGCGCCGCGTCCTCCTCCGACTGCCCACAAACAATCACCCGGTAACACATCAGGGCAACGCAAAACCGCGGATCGAAGCAAGCGAAGCGAGGCTCCGAATCTCGACTCCCCTCCGCCGCACTCACGCGCGCGAGAGAGATACATGGACCCGCGGAGGGCACTCACCAGATCGTCGTCCTTCTTCTCGTCCTTCTTCTTCCCCTTGGACTTGGCCGGCGGCTGCGGCGCGGGGTCCGACGGCGCGGCGG
>KE370874.1:346182-362359 GCA_000418225.1 Zizania latifolia
TAGTATTACATTTACAAAGTTATTTACTACTTAACTATACGTAAACTCATCCCTGGCATTTCATATAAATCTAAATGGCCATTTAAATATCACTCAAATGGTTATAAAAAATCATACCACATTACCACCTACACTGCATACGCATCATCTATGGAAGCTCACTGCAACATATATTCATGCGAAATCATTCAACTTCATGTTCTCGTGATAATCTCAGTCACGAGATAGAACATTTAACTTACATATAAAACAAGGAGGTATCAACAACCATCAAGCTTGATCTGGGTATCCTCCAGTACAGACACAGTGTTTTTGAACAAGTTAACAGCGTAAACAAGAAAAAAGGAGGTAATCTCAAGACGAGAAGGTTCGTTATTTATCCTCGAGTGAATTCATTTGCGTCTGCGCAGGAAGGACCTAAAGCTTGGACGGCTGCTCATCCGCTGATGAGTATCCTTTGAGCCATGTCTTCTGGATGTGTGTTATCACGAATCCTCCAGGGGTATCAGGCTGAGATCATTGAGAAAACAAGAGTAGCAAAGTTAATCATAGGATTCAGCTTAACCACACACGTTAATGACGCAAATAATTTGCCTATGTATAGGAGGGATACAGGCCTTGAACAGAGAATCAGAGATGGTGTACCTTTACATTCAGAGCAAGACATGTCAGACAGCACGACCGTGCATCGCCTGAAAGTAGCAGTGCATATTAAACATTCAGGAAAGAATCATATGCCAAAAAATAATAAGAATAACATAATTAGAGCGTGCCAAAGGAAAAGGCTATGTGCTGTGCTGTTACTGTTGTGTTCTCTATTAGATGGAACAAAGAACAAGGCAAGCAGATGTAACTCATGTGTCACTTCACTGCATGAACATTTGAAGCAAAAAAAGAGAGAAGCTAGAGTTCGTGTTGAAACGAGTACGGTAGAACTGCATCCAAGACCACACAGTGTAATTTTCCGTAGAAATGAGAAATTTGTGGACCAGGAGTACATGATCTAAAAAAAACTATTAGAGAACACTGATAAACAAGTCGAAATTGAGCAAAAAGTTCATTTTGAACAAAGCGTACACAATAGCATAAGAAGCTAATTCAGTTATTCAGCAGAATTTTAAGGACGCACCTTCTGACTCCCACAAGTCAAATCTCACAAGCCAACTGTCTGAACCGGTTTGGGAGACAACCAGTCTGTCCACCCATGCTCTGTATTTTTTCCCTTGTTTGTCACCGTAACATGACCCCAATGCATCAATGGAGGCATGGAGCGAACATTCGAGCCCAGCAGGATGAATAACAACTCCATTTGCATGCTAACACATGCCATAAATAAAGGAATTAGTTTGGAAACATAATAATATAATAAGGCATTACCATGTCCATTTTTGGCTGGAAATACACCAATTTCTTAAAATTACACAGCTATGAGAAATTTTTTAAGTAGATGTACATGCCAGAACTAAAGTATTATGCCAAATAAACAGGTGAGATACAGAACTTAACCAATTATTTACAAAAGAAATCAAAGTGGGAAGCACCGTACTTACAGTTATATTTTTGAAGTACTCTATAACTGAATCAGACTTGGGAACCTCAGCCCTACGCCACTTCTCACAGAGAACGTACAACTTTACAATAGCATCTGTAGGCTTAATAGGCTCCTCCTTGACATAAGGGAACTCCACATCTCTTGGAGAAACATTAGGTCCTAGTTTGAAGTGTCCAATAGCTTGGATAATACCAGCAGCACATCTTTCAGTGGCATGAATTATCTTAGGATTATCCTTTGCATTTTCTGCATACCACTGAAGTAGTTCCTCTTGCGCATTGCTGACCTACACATTTTAAAAACTTTGCAATTGCAGTGAGCACACACTCAGTCTGGCATGAACATTGTTAGATACTTCATGCAGGTTTATTGCATACTGACCATGACACCATGTACGCCAGGGATGCTGAATAGTTCTGCATCGTTACCAGAGTCACCGCAAGCAAGAGTATTGTTGGGTGGTTTTCCACAAGAGCTTAACTTCTTGAGCAAATATGCAAGTGCTTGACCCTTTCCAGCACCTTGAGGTAATATATCAAGGTCCTGGCCACCACTGTAGATTATTTTAACATCTAGCTGTATATAAAAAAACAGAGCAGTTAATCATAATATGAAATCAAAACATGCATGTCTCTTAAGAAGAAATTATCCAAAACGAGTCAGTACAATCAAGAGAAATGCTTCCTCACCCCACGTTTCTCCAACTTCTCAGAGAGAGACTTTATCACTTCCTGAGCACTCTTTTTGTCAACATAAAAGCTGACCTTATGTGGACGTTGTTCCGTCTCGACCTGTATCCATGCAAATGTACAGCAGTAAAGCATTATTACTTATTAGTTTAGCCATCAAATTATAAAAAAGGATTATATTTAAAGGAAAGCAACCATGCAAGCTATTTAACGTGCCTGAAGTTTTAGCTCTGAAAATTTAGCTGTCTCCTCAACAACAATATTCCTGTCCCATTTACTATTCAGATATTCTTCCCAGCCATCATCAGGAACCATTCCCTCACCATATGTTATCTCAGTACCCACAGACATGATAGTGATGTCTGGAGTTAGCATAGGTTTCTCTTTCCTCAATTCTTTATACAAAGTAGGCGATCTTCCAGTCGAAAATACAAGCAGAGAATCCTGACAGTAAACAGACTCCCACAGGGCACCAAATCTAAGCAATGACGAGTTCTCTTCGTCATGATGATCAACCTGCGAGTTAAGAGTTTAAATAGATTGAGCATTAGCGGGATATACAAAATGATGTAATTAACCTTGGACAAATCCGAGATATTAGCTGAAAGAAGCACACCATTGTATGGTCGAGATCTGAAACAATCATGAGACGTGCAGAACCATTGAGCTTATCCATTTTAGCAACCTGCAAAGATGGTTGTGAACTTGTGAGGTATTAAAAATCTTGGGTAATACCGTAATACACTAAAATCACATCACAATGTTATTGTTTATGTCCTTAACAACCTTATCAAATTGTTTATTGACATTTTTAACAAGCTGTCAATGCAGCAAGTCAGAATTCCTTGATGGCATATGGAAACAGTCGGGTTTTAGCGTTTTCATTTCTCCATTATCCTAATTTCTCTATAGATTTATGTTTTATCATCGCTGTAGGCAAGGTGATATCATCGTCTGGAAAATTACCCCTTGTGTTCAGTTCAAATGGTAGAGGTGAGTGCCTCAATGGCGTTTGTGCCACTCAATCAAAAATCAAAAGGTCAAAACGGAAATGCCAAAGTGGATTGAAAGTTGAAACTCAGAATTACAGATGACGACACTCCAAAATCCAAATTCCCCCTCAGCTTTACATCCAATCATTGATTCATGAAGGAAACAGCGGAGCAAAGCACAGTGAACAGCACGTGGCCTCCAAATAGGGATCCAGATGGCAGACCCGACCTTTGCTTTTTGTGACCTCATCAACACAGGATGCGCGTCGAGGATGACATGATTCATGCTCCACTAAACAGATTCATGTTTGCACAAAATTGTAGCAAAATTATACTACCGCGTATGAATAGCATATTATCATACGCAATAATTTCCCATCCGATTCCCAGATCCCAAAAGAAATGCGTAAGCACCGACGACCCAAACAAAATGCACTGTGTTACCGGAGCGTCAATCGCTAGCCAAATCAGGAACCGCGAGAGGCGACAGCGAGAACCCGCCCCGAAACGGAACGAAGAAGAAGCCGATCTGGAGGGGAGGGGAGAGGAGGAGGTGGGGAGAGCACCTGCGACGCGCGCGGTGGCGGAGGAGCCGGGCGGGACGAGTGGAGGCGGAGGGGGAGAGGATGTGAGCCGTTGCATCGGGGAGAGCTCCACACACCGCATCCTGCTTCGCCCATACCCGAAAAAGGGCGGGGTGTTTGCAAAGGAACCCTACATTTGAAGTCTATTTGCAACCAGAGCGCCTCCCGGGGGGTGTTGGATATTTCGGAACCGTTCGATCAATAATTAGACGGTCTAGATGGGACAGAAGGCTGGCGAGGCGGGGGGTGCGGGAAGTCTGCAAAATAAACCCTCCTTCAAAGTCCATTTACGGAGAATAAAGGCTCTTTTTGCATGGCTTTAATTATGCTTATTCTTTCTAAAAGTGAATTTTACGGTAAAAATAATTTAATTATGAAATCATTTAACTATATAATTAAATTTTAATCCACGATTATCGATTATCTTTAGGATGCATTAATGTAACTCAAGATGTTTTTTCAGGTTACGTGGTGCTGGCTTACCCTCTCTCGTTATGATGATCGAGGGAGCACACGAGAGGAAGGACCCTCGCGTAGTTTTTCGTTTGATCGATCCCTGTTTACTGTGTGGGTAGATAGGTAAAGACTAGAGACCCATACATTTCACCTACTAGTTGGAGAGGGTATCACATTGAAGGATGTGATCTTCTTGCTAGGACTTCCACTAGCTAGAGCGACGGTGGTGTCTTAGGACATTGGTCAACAGTGGCGCGTCAACTGGTTAGAGCGATTCGTCGAGACACATCCCGTCCTGTCTGGAGGCGTTGTCGTCCAAGGCCTTATGAGTTCACACGACCCAACACACACATGTGATGCGTTAGTTCTAAGTTTATTCTCACAATTAGTGGGAAATTATAATACTATTTTTTGCTGTCTAACTTTTGTTTTTATACAGACCGGTCATCTAGCCGACGATGTTATTGAATACACTGTTACCATTACCTAGAGACATACCTCCTAGTTGTTCCGTTGTGTGACGTTTTATGGGGACAACATCGGTAAGCATATGGATATGGTGAAGGTCGCCGATGAGGACGACGTGCCATAAGCCCTTAATACTCGTGAAGATCACTGTGTTGTACTGATGTGCGTGACCTACAAAGGACTCTACAACACGTGCCTGCGATGGATGGACACAGGTACCATCACCAAGAAGCGTGCGTACTCGTCTTCATCGTTGGCCTATGCGGGGACGTTGTTTTAGCGGACCTCTCGGTGCCGTCAGTATGGCGACGCTCGGCGAGGTCGTAGCCAGCAAGTCCTGCGGTGAAGACTGAGTTGAGGTAGATGATGGCCATCCCGATCCACGACCAAAGCCCAAAGGCGTCGTCGGCGAAGTGAGCCAGCAAGGCGCCTTAGGAGAAGCTGAGAAGAGAAAACCTTGGCTCAGAAGTAGGTGGAGAACAGGAGTGAGAGCCTCCACGGTCCACACGAGCAGCAAGCCAGCAGCGGCTCACCGCGGGAGCTCCAAAGAAGGATAGGCATCAACAGCGCGAGCAGCATTGATAGGATCAGGATGAGCAGCATGCCCTCCCGGGCTTGGCGGATCTTCGCTAGGTCCACCGCCTTGCTGAGATCGGCACGGCGGCGGAGGTCGCTGGTATGCTCCCCGGCCACTTGTCTCCCATCATCCTCCACGGAGGCGCCAGAGGTGGGTGTCACCTCTCGCAATGTGACACACTTGGGCGGAGCTACAATGGTTGCAATGGAGCAGGAACAAGAAGCGCGAGAAGAACAGTATGCTTGAAAATAGTTGGTGTTGAGAATGTGTGTTTGTTAAATACGTCTTGTAATACCGAAAGCGTAAACTTGTAAGTGATGACGTACTTTAAACTGGGCTATTTGTCTGATAGCTGGCAGTGCGTGGAAAGCAAGAAAGAAGAAACAGAAATTCCATTTTATTTTCCCTTTCCTTTGGTTCGTCTCTTTCCTCTGTGTAACATCCAGCGTCACATTCAACTCCGGCGATCATCGCCGCCGGTGAGGTCTGTGACAATTGGTATCAGACCTAGTAGTTTCGGGCGGGCGCACTATTGGTTGGTAAAATCCCTATGGCTGGTTCAATTCTGTGTTGGAATCGGTAAATCCTTCGCTAGGTTCAACCGATCGATGAGTTGTCGGGTTGGAGAAGCAATCCTTGCAGGTCCGACAGATTATTGCGGTGCTGAAAGGAATGGAAGAGAAGATTATCGAAGCAGTGACTGCACTGATAACGAAGGTCAAAGGTATGAATCTGAAACTAAAGTTGCAATGTGACAGATGGGATCGGATGCAAACCGAAGTCAACATGTCGACGATTTCGTTGGGTCAAGTTCAACAGTAACGAGGATTTGTCTCCCAGGCTTTGAAAAGAGGTATTCAGAACACTCAAGGGAATTCCAAGGAGGTGAATGGGAACTATGTAGGAGATCCTTCAGGCTCTGTTGTGCTGAAGACAATTGAACGGGAGGGAGATGGATTTGAGGGAAACCGGAGAAGAAATTCAATGCCAAAGATGGATTTTTCGAAGTTTGATGGAAATGATGTCCGAGTTTGGATTGATAATTGCCTCATGTATTATGAACTGTACCAGATACCGGATGGCTTCAGAGTAGCAGCTGCATCTTTGAATTTGATCGGCAAGACTGCTCACTGGTACAAAGCATGGAAGGAGATTTTTGGAAGGCATACCTAGGAGGATTTCAGTTATGCTGTCATAAGGGAGTTTGAAGCAAATACTCAAAGAATCAAAATGAATGAGTTATTAAGATTGAGACAAATTGGCACGGTAGATGAATACAAAAGTCTGTTTGATGCTTTGCTTTATCAAATTAGGCTATACGAACATGCTGAAATCGATGAATTGTGGCTAGTTAGGAAGTTTGTCTTGGGATTGAAGGAAGAGTTGAGAGTTCATGTTCAAGCTCAGCTACCTGAGACTGTTACACAAGCATATCACTTAGCTTTAGCAAAAGAAGGGTTACTTGAGACTGTTGCTCAAGCACATGGCGCAGAAATTGTGGAACAAAATGAGATAGTGACTAAGGAGGTATTGGATGTGGTGACTGGTGGATACTTGGCTGAGGGAGATGAACACTTATATCTCTCAATCCATGCGTTGGCAGGTATGAATGAGACAGAAACTTTAAAACTTCAGGCCCTAATACAAAATCAAATGTTATTGGTGTTAGTTGATTCTAGAAGTTCACATAGCTTCTTAAATTCTGCCCTGCTAAATAAATTGCATGCTCAGGTAGAAAACATTTCACCTTTATGCATCAAAGTGGCAAATGGTAAACTATTGACTTGTACTCAGAAGGTATCAGAATTAGAATGGTGGATACATGGGTTTACTTTCTGTCATGAGATGAATGTAATCCAGTTGGGAAGATATGACGTGATTTTGGGCATGGACTGGTTAGAAAAATACAATCCAATGCTTTGTGATTGGAAGGCTAAGACATTGTCATTTCCATACAAGGATAAGAAAATCGCTCTACATGGGGTTAACGAGGAGGCTATGCAGTTACAACAAATCTCTTTGGAACAAGTAATTAAATCTCAAAACAGCAACGAGATTTGGGCCATGGCAGTTATACAAGCTCTAGAGCCAACAACCAATCAAAAAATACCTCAGGAGATTCAGAATGTGCTGAATCAGTATGTGTCTGTATTCCAGGCTTCAGCTAAATTACCTCCTCATCAAGATATTGTCCAAATCATTTTACTACAGAAGGCAAAATCCTTTGTGTGGACAGAACAGGCTCAAAGGGCTTTTGAAGTTATCAACTCATATGTGGTGGATTCAGAAGCACAGACTTTACTCAGTGAGCTAGCTGTTGTGGGCAAAAATGATAAAGGCTTTACTCTTACCGATGGTCTGATAAGATATAAGGAGTCGCATTATTTCTTTCTGCCCAATTCTTTAGAACAGCTTGGACCAGGTTTAGGAGTTTCTAAGAATGTGAACCAGTGGTTAGCTGATCGCAAGTTGTTTTCTAAAATGCTACAATATTAGTTAAGCAGGGCACATCATAGGATGAAACAGAACGCCTTTTCTCATGAAATGAAGGTTATTTCTTTGAGAGGGTATGGCATTATCTTAGGCATGGATTGGCTTGAACTTTATAGTCCCCTGCAATGTGATTGGAAGGCCAAGAAACTATTATTTTGGTATAAAGGAGCTCAAAGAACATTACAAGGTTGGTCAGATGGTGAAAACAATTCAGCACACCACATGTCTGTACAGCAGCTATTGAAATATCAGCAAGGAAATAAGATATGGGCCATTGTTGTTGTTCAACCTGTAGACAAGGTTGTCACTAATATAGTACCAGCACAGGTTCAAGCAATCTTAGATCAATATGAGATAGTATTTCAAATTTCATCTCAGTTACCCCCTCACCGTGAGTTGAATCACTCCAGTCCTTTGCTGTCTAGAGCAATTTCTGTTAACTCCCGATCTTACAGGACGAAGCAAACAACTGATTTAAGATGTTCTTTTCAGGAATTTGCTGGTGGTGATATAATTTTTCTTAAACTTTGACCATATGCTCAATCCTCGGTGGTCAATCGGACTTGCCGAAAGTTGGCATTTAAGTATTTTGGATTTAGATGTTTTGGATTTGTTGCCCACTCAAATTCAGGACAGATGCTTGGTTAAATGGGGGACATTGCCGCTTGATTGTGATACCTGGGAAGACTACAATGTGCTGCGAGCCCGTTTTCTAGTTGTTGTTATTTGGGAGAAGGCATTGGCTAAAGGGGGAGGCAATGTCACACCATATGGTGTGTCATGGTCAAACTCAGCTACTGAACAGCTGAAAGGAGAAAGCAGAGAAGCTGGTGAAGAAAGAAAATATGGCTCTGGTGCAGCTGTTGATTAAATGGGGTAACTTGCCTGATGCTTGCACCACCTGGGAGGATTCTAATGTGCTGCGTTCTAGGCTTCCTGCTACTGCAATCTGGAAGGAAGGGCTGACTCAAGGGGGCGGCAATATCACCTCTCGCGATGTGACACACTTGGGCGGAGCTGCAATGGTTGCAATGGTGCAGGAACAAGAAGCGCGAGAAGAACAGAATGCTTAAAAATAGTTGGTGTTAAGAATGTGTGTTTGTTAAATACGTCTTGTAATATCGAAAGCGTAAACTTGTAAGTGATGGCGTACTTTGAACTAGGCTATTTGTCTGATAGCTGGCAGTGCGTGAAAAGCAAGAAAGAAGAAACAGAAATTCCGTTTTATTTTCTCTTTCCTTTGGTTCGTCTCTTTTCTCTGTGTAACATCCAGCGTCACATTCAACTCCGGCACGATCGTAGCTGCCGGTGAGGTCTGTGACAGTGGGGTCCTCATGCTGGATCTCGCCGGCGGCGGTGACAACCACGGATGCAGATTCTTCCATCTCGATCTCCGTGGCAGGACTGGCTGGGGAGGGTGTGCGTCGTGCACCGCGTTGCGTGGCTCCTCGCTGTTCGGTTCCACTGCTCTTTTTTGAAACCCGGCATCCAATTATCCAAACATGACAACGTAGCGCATCACGAAAACAATCATAGCTAAAGATCACATGCAAAGGAGAGATCCGTACAAAAGCTGTAGAAAAAAAAAGCACTGAGATGTTAAATCCAACATGCCACTCAACTAATTGGATGCCCCCATACAGGCTTGTGTTTTGCAACAACAGTAGTCTACTCTCTAATGAAATTACTGGGCAAGATAAGAGCTATGCTAGGAATAGTTGTTATGCACATAATAATCATTTCCAACTGATCTAACGTGGGCAGGCATCTGGGGCACAACTCGTAGCTGCTAACTACCTAGAGGATCTCTTCATCCTTCATGTAAGTAACCAGCAGCAATCAAGTCACAACAATGTCAGATGATCGTCACCTTGACCACATAACATGGGCGGAAAGGTTTGGTAGTGATGGTGGGGTCATGTAGTGTTGTTGCCACTGGTGAAGGTTTTCACTGCCGATTGCTGCAACAGTTGCTTCAGGAGATTCTTCGACATCCATAGAATCGACTTCTGTCTCATCAGACTCCATTGGCACTAACAAAGGTTCTGTGTTTTCTGGATTGGAAGCAGACCAACCAGATATTGTGGGAATCTGTGGTGGTGCCCAAGGAACTAAAGCCAAGCAGTTGCTGTGCTGGGGAGATTTGTCCTCCAGCCCATGATAGTTCCTTTGATTGAAAGCTTGATCTGAAACATGCGAAAGACAATGGTTAGATGCGATTTCATGGTATGGATGGTATTCCTACCCTGACATACAGGACACAAGTATAACACTAGAAAATACATCCACAAAGTGTGCAAGCTATACAAATATGCTTCAAGCACACTAGGCCTTCTCGCTTAAAATTAATCATCTTATGTTTCACATAAAGCATGTCAGACGGTAAGAGTATGCTAGGAGTGCAGAGGCCTTTCAAGACAACAGCAAACAAAAAATAAAGAATAGTACATGCAACAGATAAGCTTCCATGGTAGCACTCAGGTAGCATATTTGTTAGACGACTTGCCAGTTAGCCACAAAACTAAATAATGGGATATTCACAAGATATACAAGTTCTACACATACTTATCTCAATGTCAAAATGCGAGCATGGGTACATCATTGATGTACAATATAAACACCTAATATTTAAGTAGCAATAGCATATACTCCTACACATCTATGGTATTTGACACACGTGACATATTGTAAAACTACAACATAAGGTACTACAAACATTAAATATTCAGAAGAATACAAAAGTTATAAATCGTAGAAAAATGTTGTTTCATAATCAACTTACTCTTCAGACCACGTATCAAGTCTGGACTGATTATGATTGATGGGTTTGAGATAGAAGGACCAATGAGTACAGTGTTATCCACTGGCTTGTATAAAACAAGTGCTTTGTCCTCCCTTGACAGATGAGATTCCATGTCACCTTTCACATTGTCTTCCATAATGGGCATGCTAACAGCACTGTTGATTTCCTCTCTTAGCATCTCATGTCCAAATGGCATGGAAGGGCCGGGCAATTCTTCTTCCATAATAGGTGGGAGACCAATATCCTTTAAAATAGACGACATTTATTAAGCAAAATGTAACAGTGCAACAAATTTTCTGAATATGTGCTTACAGGGAAAGTAAAATATTGAACCAAACAGACCATACAATTATACAAATGACAGAGTGCTCATTGATATCCTGAAGCAACTAGCCAGCTACAAATGGAACTTAGATAGTTCTTCTCAAGTATTACACTTCTACTGCTAACATTGAATAGGTATCAGCAGCAAAGTGAAATATGACAATACGTTGCTCATTACCCAGAATATTTCCCACTGGAATACTTGTTTGGAATGGGATGTCATAAAAAAACTGCATAACAACACAGGATACACCACACTAATCCCTAGTTCCCTACATGTCATGTCACGTCCAAACCAAAGATGGACATCTTAGTAATTATGAGAAAACAACAACATCTGCAACCAAGCAAACAAGACAATCTATTGAAATATAGCAAACCAAAAAACAAATTGTCAGTGGTTCCATACAGACTTTGACCAGATGAACAGTAAGGTAAAGAAGTTTTCATTACTAATTAATGCTGTAATGATAAATTTTAAAGAAAAAATGCTGAGAAGCAAATAGAATGGAAGGAAAGTAAGTCTAGAAATGATGTCATTCAATTAGTATTTCAATTCATTGGGAATTTGTAGTTTTCTAAACTCCCATCAAACAGCATGCAGATTTAGTTAAGCAATTCCAGGATACTGAATGGCAAGGAAAAAATTGGTAACATACTGAAATAACACGTTGGATACTTGGATGGAAACAATTGGCATGGTAAACCCACAATTACCATTTAGCAACACCTTTATTATTTTTTGTCAGCCTCTCTGAATAATCTCCCCGCAAACATGGTAGGCACACAAAATTAGGGCATCTGTCTGCGTCCCCAGATACCACCCAAATTGCACCAAGTTAACTACTAGATACAGTACATATACTCCGCCTAGAACCCTAGAAGCAAACCAAGCAATCTCAGCACATACATCAAACAACGAGTAAACAATAGCCTACAGAACCAGAGCCCTACGAAAAGCGTAAAACTAAATTGACGGATCCCAGCATGAACGAGACATCCAGATTAGAGCCAACTACACCACTATGAAACCTACACACTCGCATTGAAACAGGATTGGAGCAAGGAAGGTGGAGCGACAGTGCAAGTGCAATGTGCAACATAGACCACATGAAACCATGGGGGAAATAGGAAATGGCGGTGACGGCGGCTCACCAATCTGCGGCTCTTGGCGGCGGGGCCGGAGAGGGAGAAGTCGGAGAGGCCGTCCACCACCTGATCCAGCTCCTTCCTCTTCCCCATGAACCCGACCATCATCCCCCGGTGCGCACCCCCACCCCCCCTCCCACAGAAATCGGCCTCTAACCCCGCTGGTTCCCGCGAGCACCGCTCGAATCGAGGGGCAGGATGCCGGGATTGGGATCTGGAGCGCGGCGATCGCGCGGTCGGCGCGGGGGCGGGAGGTTTTCGCGGGATCTTGCCGAAGAAGGGTTTCGCCGCTCTGGGGTTGCCGGACTTCTGTGCCTCTGTGGTTTGCTTCGCGCTGAATAGATGGTTCTAGAAAAGCTACGTGGAACCGCTCCTCAGTCTCTGACAGGTGGGTCCGGAATCTCCCCACTAGGCCTCGTTTGCATGGGCCTAAGTCATGGCCCATCTACATGGGCCTGGATTCCAATAAGAACTGTGGCGAGCAGGGCTCAAAATGCTGGAGATTTATATCACATGTACTGAAAAATAATAACTTTATCTAGGAGGATAATAGCATAATGTCATATTATGTTTGGCATATTTTTCTAGAATAGTCTGAGGTTATATAGCAGAGTCAAAAGACAAATTTTGTATGGCATGGTATTTATCTATGTTTGGACCTATCGAAGGATAGTAACATAACATATGGTGTGTATCACTCGGACATAAGTATATTTTTATCTTGGTTTTTTTTAAAATGCGGGATTTAAGAAACACAAAGACTAGGATTAGATTACGGGCCTAAAAAGCAAATCAATGTTTATATGAGTTTTCTTTTCTTTTATTATTTAGGAGTTGTATGAAACAAACATCTCATATACTATTCTGTATATTTTTTTATATTGATCATATGTGAACTCTTAAGTCTAATATTTATATCTTTTATCTTAAATGTTAGTTTATAAAGTTTACTATGTATATTTTTTCTGTTTTTTGTTAACTCCGCCGCCAGTTTCTCCTTTGGCTTTGCAAAATTACCAATTTATCATGGACTATGATGATGGTCTCTAGTAATCTTCTGCTTATATGAAAGAGCACGGCACTACTAGATAATACATAACTCGGACATGGATACCATAGGATGGATATACAGGAATCCAAGCTGCTGGATAAGATAAAACCTAACTCTCCCTGTTTCCCAGTCCCAGCTGCATTGCTGTTGCTTCGTCTATCCGCTCTCTGTTGCAACGAATCGCGCGTTAAAACCGGCGTGTCAATTCGTTCGGATAAACCCAACCCTGTCCCAGTGTCCCTGACGTCCACGTCGCATCCCAATTCCCAGATTTATGGCTGACTTATATAAGATGAGGAAGCACGGGAGATCGAATTGGGAGAGAGAGAGAGAGAGACAGAGAGGAGATGAGGATTCTTGGAGGCGGCGAGGAGGAGGAGGCGGCGGCGGTGTCGGTGCCGCCGCAGCGTCTGGTCTTCGCCTACTACATCACCGGCCACGGCTTTGGCCACGCCACCCGCGCGCTCGAGGTCTCCACGCAGATACCCAGCTCCTTCTTCTACCTCTTCTCTCTTCTCTCTTATCTCTTTGTTCGTGGTTTCTGGAGGAGGATTTGATTTTGTTTCCTGCGTCTGGGACTGATCGTCGTCCCGTAAAAAAAATTGATTTTTGGCCGGAATTTACAACTGTTGAGTTGTTCGTCTGGTGCATTGTTGGTGTGGCGAATTATGCAATTCGGTCGTGCAGGTGGTGAGGCACCTGATCGCGGCGGGGCACGACGTGCACGTGGTCACCGGCGCGCCGGAGTTCGTCTTCACAACGGAGATCAAGTCGCCCAACCTCCACATCCGCAAGGTGCTGCTCGACTGCGGCGCCGTCCAGGCCGACGCCCTCACCGTCGACCGCCTCGCCTCCCTCGAGAAGGTTCGGGAACCACCAGCTACTTCTCCACTCTACGACCTGATACTGGCTACTGCAAATTCCAGCCTTGCTGTGTTTTACCTGTGGATTTGTGGCTGATCGAGCGGTGTGGAATGCAGTATCATGAGACGGCCGTGGTGCCCCGGGAGTCGATTCTGAGGACAGAAGTGGAGTGGCTGAACTCGATCAAGGCCGATTTAGTGGTACTTTTTTCTCAAGATGCAAAGCTGGGTCACTCTGCTTTGAATCACAACAGCATCTGAAGTAAATGCGGTGTTGATGTTGGTGTTGGTCAGGTTTCAGATGTCGTTCCTGTGGCGTGCAGGGCAGCTGCAGATGCTGGCATTCGTTCGGTGTGCGTCACGAATTTCAGGTCAGTGTTTCCTGCACTCGTTTGATTGCTTCATTCTAGGTGCCAAAAAGTTCAGAATTAACTGTAGCCTTGTAGATTCCAACGTTATGCAAAATTTATTTACACATTCTGTTTGGTAGGTCATACTTGTGACCAAACATAGTTGCTACAGTTACCTAACTTTTATCTGTTTTGCACTGCCAACGAAATATTTCCCGATGTAATCAGTACTGGTTCTGTACACACAAGAAATCTGCAGTTCCGAGTGATGCTAATATTTTAACTTTACCTGAAATTGACTAGTATATACTTAATTTTCCAACTTTAGAAGAAATTTGCACAAAATTTTATCTGACAGTACTTAATTTTCCAACTTTAGAAGAAATTTGCACAAAATTTTATCTGACCGTACTTAATTTTCCAACTTTAGAAGAAATTTGCACAAAATTTTATCTGACAGCTGTGGACATATGGAAATAGCACAATCTTTCATTTCCATCTTCTTTCTGCAGCTGGGACTTCATTTATGCCGAGTATGTTGTAGCAGCTGGGCATCATCATCGCTCAATTGTGTGGCAGGTGATTGTTGTTTCCTTTCCCTAAATTGGTGCAAAAATGTTCTTAACTCCATTAGCTAATTGGTTCACTAATGTTGACTACTAAATTCTGACAAGCACCTAAAGACTACAGCCAAATTTCCTTTTACTTTCTTTTCAGAAAATAGTTCTCTGTAGTCTGTAATATTGTCATCCTCATTGTTTACATATGCAAGTTGAGACTAATTCTGTCTGCTCAATAACAATGCATTTATGTTGGCAATAACTGCAGATAGCAGAAGATTACTCACATTGCGAATTCTTACTACGACTCCCTGGATACTGCCCTAGTGCGTCTGTATATCTGAATGATAATATATCCAAAGATCATGTACCCTTGTTTGAAGTTCTCTCTGAATGTGATTAATTCTATCCTCTGCAGTGCCTGCTTTCCGTGATGTCATTGATGTTCCTCTTGTGGTGAGAAGATTGCATAAATCTAGATCTGAGGTCTGTACAACTCTGCTGGACAATGTTTGCTCTGAAAACTCAATCCATATTCTTAGTTTCTATTTGCTTAAAAAATCCAAATATATCAGGTGAGGAAGGAACTTGGAATTGCAGATGATGTTAAGATGGTCATTTTCAACTTTGGAGGACAGGTGAACCATTAAATAGCCTGAATATGTTTTCTTATATCTAGATGCTCTATTTTGTAATTTAACTGATTTCATTACCTGTACATTTCTGAAGAACTAATCTGTCCTTTTAGACCAGTTTAGGCTTGCACGATTCTATTGGTAGTTACAATATAATTTTATAGATCAGGCACATTTTGCCGACGTTGATCTTTTTAGCCTTAGTAAATCTAAGCAAGGGATAAATGAACATGATGCTTAGGTAAAAGCAAGTCCTTCCTCTTATTGTATCTGCATTCATCTTAAAAAGTTACTGGTTTGCTCTCTTGTGATTTATTGTTGTTGCTGCAACTAAATATTAATGCCATTGCGATGGTGATATTTTTCCTCTTCAGCCGGCTGGATGGAAACTGAAGAAAGAGTGGCTGCCTGATGGTTGGCTCTGTTTGGTATATTTTGTTTGACAACAATGATTTCTCTCTCTCTCTCTCTCTCTCTATCTCTAATACCTGACCAATATTGCTGTTAAATGATATTTTTTAAAGGTATGTGGTGCATCTGAAACTCAAGAGCTTCCTCCAAACTTCATTAAGCTTGCAAAGGATGCCTATACACCTGATTTAATGGCAGCATCTGACTGTATGCTTGGTAA
>KE370874.1:379471-390569 GCA_000418225.1 Zizania latifolia
TTTTTTCTTTTTAACCATAGCTTTGTTCAAGGCAGTTGCTAACTTTATGACAGAAACCTATCGAACAGATGTGCTTTACAGTCTCTTAATGCCACTGAAAAATTGTTTTGGCACCAGCAATTGTCACCTAAGTTGTTCTGTATTTATTTCTGCTAGCAAAGTCTTTAACATAGCATATTTTTAAATTGTGCAAGTGCAACACTAGTATTCTCTTTGCTTTAACTATAAGAGAATCTGCTTCTGGCTGTTGTAGGGTTATAATGGAAGTCAGCTATGGGACACAGCTTTCACAGTTCAAGCTATAGTGTCTACGGGCCTCATTGAAGAGTTCAGTCCCACTCTTAAACTTGCACATGACTACATAAGGAAAACGCAGGTACATGCAACATGTAACATGCATGTTTCTGTATACCAATCAACATTAAGGTCATCTCAGTACTTACCTGTGGCCTTTTTTTTTGAAAGGTTATCGATGACTGCCCTGGGGATTTGAGTTACTGGTACCGCCACATATCTAAAGGCGCATGGCCCTTTTCTACTGCTGATCATGGTTGGCCTATATCAGATTGCACTGCCGAAGGACTTAAGGTAACCTTTCTATTTCAAGATCATGGAACTATTGTTCTTCCAGCAAGAAAACATTTTGGTATGCATAAGAAATAATAATTAAGAACCATCGTGCATTCTCTCATCTGTAAAGTTTAGTTCTGTTCCATGGTACTCATCTGCTGGTATTCTTGACACTGTGGTGTCCAAGTCATCATCATAATTATTTTAAAATAGTTCACTTGTTCTTGTTTTGCTTTATTAGGCCTCGTTATTGCTATCGAAGATTTCTCCAGATATCGTTGGCGAAGCAGTGGAAGTTAATAGATTATATGATTCTGTCAATTGTCTGATGTCATACATGGTAAGCCTCTTCAATGTTTTATTATGTGCTGACTGTGGTTACTGCATCAATTTTCATATTGAAGGGTGACTGTAAACCCCTCATATGTCATTTTAAGTTTTGACATTTCATATGCCATGTGATTAGTAAGTCTTGAAGTATTGAAATTTGAAACTTTTGATATTCTACATGGCAGCAGTTTGGTAAATATCATACAGCGTATATCTATCTTTAAGTGCTTTTTCGCATTTAGGGCAAGGACATCAAAGATTCTTTTCCCTTGCAAGAATATCATATCTCTGCATCATGCTGAATGAACAAAAGCTTTTTTGCTTCTCAGTCCTGTTTAATATGCATTAAAAAGTTATAATTTTGGAGAGCTGTTCTTCAGTTGATAATCAAAATTTAGAAAGTGTGTACTAGGTGTTCCACCTATTCAATGTACTCCTGTTTAACAACAAAAACCTGCAAGTACCCTTGTGTATGAAAAAAACATCCTTCAGCTGGCCCTTAGTGGCCTGGAATCAAGTCTGCAAGCCAAATCTTAAAGGGGGTCTCGGAGTCATCAATCTCAGAAACCAAAACACGGCTCTTCTCATCAAACACCTGGACAAATTTTACAATCGCAAGGACATTCCTTGGGTCAATCTTATCTGGCACACCTACTTCAATCGTGGCTTTGTCCCTCTCTTGGCAAAAAAGGCTCCTTCTGGTGGCGCAATATCTTCAGCCTTACCCCCCTTTATAAGGGTATTGCAAAGCCGGTTATTTCATGTGGCTCTTCAGTCTCTCTTTGGACTGATCTTTGGAGTGACCGCCTCCTGGATTCCCTCCTCCCCAGGCTATTCTCTTTTGTCAAGAACAAGAATGCCTCAGTTCAGAACTTCCTCTCTACCCAAAGCATGGATAATCACTTCTTCCTCCCACTTTCAGATGAGGCCCTTCAGGAGTATAACCTTCTTGATTCGATTCTCAGTTCAGTTCAGCTCAACTCTCACGTCTCTGGCAGTTGGACTTACATCTGGGGGTCTCCCATCTATGCTGCCAAGCGCCTGTAAAACCTGCCTTTTCAGCACCTCAACCCCCCTGCATTTTCAAATGGTTATGGAAATCAAAGTGCAGTAATAAGCTCAGGGTTTTCTTCTGGCTCCTTTTGGACAGGCTGAACACCTGAAATATCCTCAGAAGAAAGCACTTTAAGATTGCTTCCAATGACTTCAGCTGCGTCTTGTGCAACCTCGGAACTGAAGAATCTTCTCTGCACCTCTTCTTTTGGTGCCCTTTCAGCAAAAGATGCTGGGTAGCCCTGGGTCTTCTCTGGAACCTAGATCTCCCCCTCTTCGACATGATCTCTGCTGCAAAAGCCAGTTGCCAGTTGCCACAAACATCTCTTCATGGAAATTCTTATTATTGGCACCTGGTCGATCTGGAAATCTAGGAACAGAGCGGTTTTCGACAAAGTTACAGCCTCCTTGCCCCAATGGAAGATTCTCTTAAAGCAAGAACTGGCTACTCAATCTTATAGACTTTCTGAGATCTCCCGATCCCATGTATCCTCCTGGCTCAGCGAGTTCTGAACTCTCCTCCCCCCTCTATTTTTCTCGTTTGTAATTCTTGTTTCCCTGGCATTTGGCCTTTTTTTAATATAAACCTCAGTAGGAGCCTCTCCTGCTGGTTTCACTAAAAAAACATCCTTCAGATTTTAGTTACTGTGGTTATCAAAAAACACAGACTGTAAAGTGTCTTTGATATAGCAGTTTAATGGTTGAGGGAATAATTACTAATGCATACAGCCTTACTTTGTTGGCACTAAGCATTCAATTTTGATGGCTTCTCCACTGGACTCTTTTCTAGGATAACATATGTAGAACTATGGCAAACTACACTCGTTGAAGTACCACATATAATCATTTCTTTACAATTTATATTTTGAGGTTCCACAAAGTTTTGTTGTAAATAGTTCTCACATTCTTTTGTATTTTAATCGTATTTTAAGTATTCCATATACATGTTTCTTCGAGAGGAGACTTGTCTTATAGATTTCTTTTGTCCTTCACAGAATGATAATGGTGGTTTTGCAACATATGAGCTCACAAGGTCTTATGCCTGGCTGGAGGTGAGTAGTGAACTTCTTAGAGGACCATCCCACCCTTGTTTCTGCTTATCTAGGCATGCAGTGCTGCAAGTCAATTTTCCAGGTCAAACATGACACCTACAGATTTGTTATTTGTTCATGTTCAATACAGTAAAGATTTGTTGAGCTCTTTGGAAAGCAAATTTAACCATTAGCACTTAGCAGTAATATTTTATATTGATTTATGAACATCCTTCCATGCGACTGTTGGCTATGTTTCATTAATATTGGCACACATTATTGAAAATTTCAGCTTATCAATCCTGCTGAGACCTTTGGGGACATTGTGATCGATTATCCGTAAGATGCAATAATGTGTCCACTGTCAGGTCTTTGCCATCTAGAAAGTGAACTGATCTATCTGTCTCTCTCTCTCGCGCATGTGTGTGTAAATTTGGCAGGTATGTGGAATGTACTTCAGCAGCAATCCAGGCCCTGACAGCATTTAAAAAGCTCTACCCTGGGCATCGCAGGAGTGAAGTAGACAATTGTATCAGTAAAGCTGCTAAATTCATTGAAACTATTCAAAAAAGCGATGGTTCATGGTTAGTATATGGGGGTTTCTTGTGAAAGAGTACAAACACCACATTCATATAATTTTGTGCATTGTTTGCTGTCCATTTCCCAACAGGTATGGTTCCTGGGCTGTTTGTTTTACATATGGCACATGGTTTGGTGTAAAGGGATTAATTGCTGCTGGTAGGACGTTCGAAAACAGTACCGCAATCAGAAAGGCATGTGACTTTCTGTTGTCAAAAGAGCTTCCTTCCGGAGGCTGGGGAGAAAGCTATTTGTCATCTCAAGATCAGGTAAATTCATTTCTATCTGATTTTCCCAATCTAACTGTGTTTTCCTTTCTTTTATGTATCATAGATATGCTTGCAATCTTGTTTACTACATTTCATCCATCTATTATGATATGCATAATCAATGTGCTCTATTCAATATTATCGGTAGTCTCATACTTTCATCTGTTGTTTGTAGTAAATGACCCTAAATTATTTAGAGTCAATGCCGTGGGTACCAACTCAAGATAAAACTTGTTTACATTTGGGATACAATCAGTGTTACATTTTGTATTGGATAGAGTAAGCTTCTAAATTATATGCCAGTGCTCTCTTCTATATGGTGCACAGGTGGGTCATAATCTTTGGATGGTTCATTGCTATTTTTTGCCACACGCTTAGTCATTTCAATTCCTTCCATCCTTGTAAGATTAAGTTAGTAATGACTACTCCTAGCAAAAAGCAGTAGTAAAAATATATGATAATTCTGGAAATTGACTGTTAAGCTGTGTCCTTTTACTTTTAGTTTGTAATGCACGTATGAAACTTTATATATATAATTATAAAGACACTATCTTGGCCTCTTTTCTGCGAGAAACACTGCAATATGGGTAATGGGTTGCCCACTTACTGGCGGCTTACCACAATACCACTATTTAGAACATTGCCTTTAACAAAGGATATGTTGGACATTGTCACGTAGACGGCTCTTGAAAGTTGGACATTGTCTTGATTATTGGTTTAACATAACTTTGTCTTTCCTTGAACCATCTTTTAACTTGCATTCAATCAGGTTTACACCAATCTCAAAGGGAAGCGAGCTCATGCAGTGAACACTGGTTGGGCCATGCTGGCCCTAATTGATGCAGGGCAGGTTCGTTATTTTATTTTATTTTTGTATGCTTGACTTTCAGTTTTAATAAGCTGATGCATGTGCCACATTCATGATGGTACTTTCCTCATGAACAGGCGGAGCGAGATCCAACGCCTCTGCATCAAGGAGCAAAGGTTTTGATCAACTTACAATCAGAGGATGGTGAATTTCCTCAGCAAGTAAGTCCTAATTGATCCTTAGGAATTCAGTCCCTCTTATGTGTTCAACTGTTCATGATTCTAAAATTCGCTCTAGATTTACTTCAGCCTGTATTGCAGGGTTTTTTAAGCTTAAAAAACATTTTCAGAGAAGTTTCTATGGGTAGAACTATAGAAGTAGAGAGTGCCCAAATATAAGGTTTAGGTGTAAACAAGCAACATAATCTAAAGTAATTGACTGAGAGTTATCCCTGTTTTGTGGCGTATTTCTAAACAATAGCCTTTTTTAGAGTCGTTTGACTTTTTTAAGTCAATTATTCTAAATTTGACTAATTTTATAAAAAAATCAACAATTACAACATCAAATTAGTTTCATTAAATCAACCATTAAAAATGTTTCAATAGTGTATTTATTTGATATTGTAAATGTTAATATATTTTTATTTAAATTTGGTCAAAGTTGGAGATGTCAACTTATAATATGAATGAAACGGAACATATAATATGAATGAAACGGAGGTAGTAGTTATCTTTATACCAGGGCAGTCCACTAGACCATGGACTACAAGTCGCTTGGAAAATTTCCTGAAGTGGTACTACCCAGTTTAGTTAAGAGACCGTTGATGCTAGGGAGCACTTTACTTTACCTGATTTTGAGGAAACTAAAACGCAGACCGAATATTGGTCGCTTTTCTTTCATGATTATTTACCATCATCCGAGATGCTGCATAACATTGTGTAGTGCATAAAACAGGAGATCATGGGAGTCTTCAACAAAAACTGCATGATCAGCTACTCCCAGTACAGAAACATCTTCCCTGTTTGGGCCCTCGGGGAGTACCGTTCCCGAGTCTTGGGCTGCAGACAAGTAGTCAGCGCAGCAGCATGACAACGCCTCATGTTTGCCTCTCCGGCTGGATACATCCCATGTGGATGTATTTACATGAAATAATGTAGCTAGGACTGCTAGGTTGCCGTGGTAATAATGAATTTTTGCAATTCTGCCTGCCACATAGTTGAGTGCGTTTGCATTTTTGTCATGTCTAAGTGTACGACTAAAAAGCAAATGTCATGAACTTATGTGTGAGAGTGAATGTTTCTCATAATAACGTGGCTATATGTATCCCACTTAAGTAATGCGAGCGTAGTCAACTAGATATGTATTTTGACACAAGTTGGAGATGGAATCGTGGATCTATCCAGTGTCGTGTGGAGATGAATTCTTGCGACGCAACACACATGGCGTTGGTCGGTTGTTCAGGGCTGTAGCCTCCTGGGGTCGCGGGGGAAGAGCGACACCTTCCTGATGTTGCCGAGGCCGCAGAAGAGCATCACCACCCTCTCCAGCCCAACACCGAACCCTCCGTGCGGCGGCGCGCCGTACCTGAACGAGTCGACGTAGGCGGCGATGCAGCCGACGGCGATCCCCCGTGCCTCCGCCTGCCTCGCCAGAAGCTCCGGGATGTGCACCCTCTGTGCTCCAGAGATGATCTCCTCACCTGCACACGGTCAAAAATCATATTTAGATCTTTTTTTGAACACGGAAAATAAAAAACACAATAATAGAAAAAAAAAAAGGAATTGGATGCCCTGGCGAATAGAATCCTACAGGAACTAAAAACAAAGAAATTAGTCTCTTTGATACTCCATAGGAAACTCGTAGGGATTAGAGGGAAAAACTATTAGAAAATAGTTGAGACGAGAATTGTAGGGGAAAGTATTGACTCCTACAGAATTTTTCTAGCACAATTCTACGATCCGAAGAATCAAATGGCAAAATTTCCTATAAGATTTGAACCCTACGAAAAAAACTCTAAAAATCACTCGTTCCAAAGGAGCCCTCATTTCCTTCAAAATTGCCACCAGATTCAAGCCTTCCAAACGGAGCCCATTTTATCTCATTTCAGAAGATCGGTCGTATCATTTATTTTGTTCTTGAAGACTTGAACTGCATTTTCTTACCCCTAACAAAGACATCGAAGGAGTTGCTGTAGCGTGGGTCGTCAGGGCAGGGCATGGTGTAGAACGGCCTCACTGCCGACGGGTACCGGCAGAGCATGTAGAAGTCAGTGTCGTACCTGCATTTGCAGAAACCAGGTACGTAAGATCTACCGAGATAACCATTGCAAGAATGCTCAAGAGCAAGCATAGCACTGCACTTCATGGGAGATGATGGCGAGCTTACTTGGCATGAACAAGCTCACCCAGCTTCTTCTCAGCCTCTGTGTTGAGGTCTCCCATGGCCTCCACATGGACCCCAGCTTCCTGTCATAAAGATCAACTGGATCTGTTACTGATACTGTTTCTTATCAATACGGCATCGCAATTCACAAGCACTAGTTGCTTCAATTTCAGATCGATGTCAACGGCAAGGAGAGGGTACAAACATAAACACACAGGGTCAGTTTGCAAGCAGAGTTGTTCATGTTCAGTTGAGAGGATATAGGACACGCACCTTCAGCATCCGGATGCCCTCGTCATACTCAATGCGCAGTGTCTTCGGTAAGTACTGCAAGAATCAAATCCGATGTGCGGTTAATTCTTCTGTACAGTTAGCATTGCATTGTGCTACACTAGTTGATTGATTGCATCTATGAGTAGCCCCGATGTCAGAACAACTTTGAAGGGCTAGTAGCACAAACTGAAAACATCTATCGGTTATGGTAGATCGATCCGGTTTCCTTCTAGGAATACAACAAAAAGATCCGACAATCTGAATGCGATGAGAAGTTACTGTATAATTGCTTACCTTCAAGGGTTTGAACGGATACTGCCTGTCAATGGTTTCGAGCTCCTTGGCGCAGTTCTTGTTCAGATGATCAAACATAGCAACAAACAGCCTATCCACAACATCACAAACCTGTTCATGCAGCTGCATCATTCGGCACAGTTGAATTCACAAACAGAAGAGCTAAAATACTACTCCCTCTTATCTTATTTCTCGTATACATCGTTTTGAACTTATCCATACGAATTAATAAATTAACTCAAATGACTTTGTTAAGCATTTCTAACATATATCTAAACTAAAATTTGACAATTCTAAAAAAAAACGTGATCGAATAAACTGGGCAGGCCAAGCCATCCAACTAGCCAAACTTGTCCACTCGCTAGCATAACTTGCCAACCAAATTGGGTTGCCAGTCATGGCCCCACGTGGGATCTCTCTCTCCCGTCCCTGCAGTCCCCACGAACGGATCAAGCAAGAGAGAGCAGATCGAGCGCCTCCCTGCGGTTGCGCGTTGCCGCCGTCGTCTGGAGGGCCGCCATCCGCCGCGGTCGCCACCGTCCCTCAGAGGTAACCGCCACCGCCATCGAAAAACAGATTGAGCACCTCCCGATGGTTGCGCGTTGTCGCCGTCGACGCCCTCCCCCGCCGCCGTCAGCAGCTCGACCGCCGCCGCCCAGTCTGCCTCGAGCTGCTATAGCCTACTGGTAAATACCGGCCTCCCCCATTCCTCTCCCCTCTGCCCCTAGCTGTTGCAGCCTGCATTGTGTTGTATGAATTGCAGCTCTGTTTATATGGGAATAACATGATGGTGATTTTGGTTAATGGTTACGTGTCTTAATCAGAATTGTTGGTAAATCTTGGAATGAACTATTCTTTTGTAGGAAGGATTTTGAGTGACATATTGTGTTGGGCAACGATTTGAATGGATCTATAGAAGTGAACAATTATTCATAGTTTCGGAGCAACAAGAGACAACTGAAGTACCTCCAATATCTGTAAGAACAACCACCAAAAGATCCAAAAGTTTCTCAAAAGAAGACAAAATTTCTCAAAAGAAGATAAGATGTTGGTTTCAGCTCGGCTTAATACTAGTATGGATCCAATCCAAGGTAATTAACAACTACACGATACTTATTGAGAAAGAATTCATGCTTACTTCTATGAACACACAATATATCAATGACAATTGACTAGTGGCCTCCATGATACTACCATAAGTGTTCCGTAAGATCTTCTTAGAGTTGATAGTGACATTAGAGATTTCTAATATCATAAATGTTTTGAATATAGTCATTCAGTTCAATTAGGTGATCATGTGAAGGTGTGACACGAACTCCCATAAAATCATAATTATAGTCTACTTCGGTTTCTCTTTCATCTTCAATAATTATATTGTGCATAATAATACATGCCCTCATGATATTACTAAGTGTCTCTTGATACCATAAATGAGCTGGCCCTCGAACAATAGCGAAACGAGACTGTAGAACTTCAAAGGCTCGCTCGACACACTTCCTAGTTGCTTCTTGAGCTTGAGTGAATAACTTTATCTTGTTCTCTTGCGGAGATTTAATTGACTTCACAAGTGTGACCCAATTAGGATAAATACTATCTGTAAGATAATATCTCATTGTGTAGTTATGACCATTGATAGTATAATTTACTCGTGGAGCTTGCCCCTCAGCTAACTTTGTAAAGAGTGGGGAACGATCAAGAACATTAATGTCATGGTGAGATCCTGTTAATCCAAAAAAAACATGCCAAATCTAAAGATCTTCTGAAGCAATAGCTTCTAGAATTATGGTAGGCTCATGCAGGCCTTGGTACACACTAGACCAAGCAGTTGGGTAATTTTTCTACTTCCAGTACATGCAATCTATGCTCCCAAGCATACCTAGGAAGTCTCTTTTCTCTCCAATTACAAACAATCTATTAGTATCATCTTGATTGGGAGACCTCAAATATTCATCCCCAAATAATTCAACAATAACACTCACAAATCTTTTAAGACTCTCTAAAGTGGTACTCTCAGCAATCTCAAGATAATCATTTAGAAAATCAGCGGCCACACCAAAGGCTATCATTCGAAAAGCAACGGTAATCTTTTGTAAAGCAGATAACCCAAGTACTCCAGCTGTATTTCTCCTTTGCACGAAATAAGAATCATGATTTTCTATAACATAGACAATGCGCATATACAAAGATCGAGCCATCCTAAACCTACAAATATAATATAGTACCATTACAATAGGATCGGTCAAAGGCAAAAAAGAGATAGGGAAAATGACGGTTGCATACCTTCGACGAAATAAAACTAGACCATAGGTAGGATTATTTGAAAAATAGTCCCTCGTCAGTCTACTTTGTCATTCTGCTCTATCGCGATTAATCACTGTATGTCTAGGAACGAAACCTCTTCTACTTGACATATTGGCTTGGGCTTGGTAGAGATGATATACCGTGAGTGTTGTTGCCATAATGAAGATGACGATGATGACTCCAACGCAATTTGCATGGCTCGGCTACGACGTCTCATTATGATGCAGTGGTGGAGAAGGAAATAGGAAAAAGAATGAAGAGTAGTGTGGTAGAGAGGTAGTGAAGGAGAACATATATATAGGGATTTTAAACTAGCCGTTGGAATATAGAGAGTGTAAAATAGAGAGACTATTGAAGTGGATGGAGAGTGCAGATTTTTTAGAGAGTTGAAAATGGATAGTCTGTTAGAGTATACAATAGATATGAAGAGTAATCTTTTTGGCAAGTTAGCCAAATAGATAAATGGAGAGCCAAAAATAGCCATATTGTTAGAGATACTCTTAGCCCTTATTTATTCTACAGATTACACTTATACAAACATCGAACAAAAGATGAAAAAAATGTATAAGTTCTAAAATAACTTTTATTTGAAAAAGAGATCCAAAAATTAAAACAACTTGTATAAGGAATCAGAAGCAGTAAATGGCAAACTTACCTCAAAGTAGTGGTCTCTGATTGCCATCTCCATATCGAGTCCAACGAACTCACACAGATGCCGGTGTGTGTTGGAGTCTTCCGCCCTGAACACGGGGCCAACCTCGAACACCCGCTCGAATCCGCCGCACACGGCCATCTGCTTGTGGAGCTGAGGCGACTGCGCCAGGCAGGCCGGCTGACCGTTATAGTCCAGCTTGAACACCGCCGCACCGCCTTCGCTAGAACCACCGATCAGCTTCGGCGTGTGGATGCCAACGAAACCTTCTGACAGCAACACTTGTCTGAAGATCTGCACAGTGCAAAAGCGGTTCATCGTCAGGTCACAACTTTTGGTGACACCAACAGGCAACAGCTTGTTTTGCAAATTTGGTTTCTGAAGATTTCTTCGCAGATTCATTCAGTTTCTGAAGATCTCTTTTGCAAATTTGGTTTCTGAAGTTTCTTTGCAGATTCATTCAGTTTCTGAAGATCTCTTTTGCAAATTTGGTTTCTGGAGATTTCTTTGCAAATTCATCCAGTTTCTGAAGATCTCTTTTGCAAATTTGGTTTCT
>KE370874.1:437006-463008 GCA_000418225.1 Zizania latifolia
AGGAGCAGATACAAAATTTTATTAAGAATATCACTATAAACTTATCAATTAATTATAAGTCATGTTAAGGTGCTGTAATCAATAATATATTAAAAAATAGGTACATACAATGACCGGTAAAATTTACTGTCCAGTAATAATTGTATCACAACTTTATATTCGCCTTGGTTAGAGATGGATATTCCATTTGGTATGATCGTGGATTCGGTGGAGTTTCCAGTACGATTTATACGGATTTATCGCGATATGCGTCTCTAGAGTCTGTTCAAAAAGCACAACCACTGATGTTTGCGTGGGTGTAGGGGGGAAAAATTGGCCTAAGGTGTACGCTTGTGAAATCCATGGTAACCGAGGGCCGCGCGCCGCCCCAGGCGCGAACACATCGGTGCATCACGCGTTCACGCCCTATCAACCACAAACTATTGAATTCCAGGCTCCAGCACCGACGCGTACAATGTCAATAAATAGTTTCGAATTTTTTTTGCCGGTTTAAACTATGTATCATTATCACAAAAGTTGCGACACGGTTTAATCATCAATTTTTTCTGTCACGTCACGGCCATGGGATGCGTAAACGCGAGCCAGCAACGCGCCAACGCAGCAAGGGAGGAACTCTGCCTGAGGCTACACGCGGCAGGCGAAGCCAAGGCCAAAGCCAGCGCCAAACTCGAAGCCTCTCACGTTAAATCGCCTCCTTGATCGAGTGCTTCTGCTACTATACCTACCACTCACTCCCCCCATGTGAGCACGCTCCACTGCCCCATGTGACCCGATCTGAATGCCAGGCCACTGCAGCCGCTGCCTCTCTTGCTAATGCTAGCTCGCACACATCGCCAACACTGAACTGGTCTCTCTCTCTCCCTCTCTCTCTCCGTGATCCCTGTCCTGCTGCTGCTGGTGCTGCTGCAGGCTAGGGCGTTCGAGGATGGTGTCTCGCGGCAGCGCGGTGGCGATCGGCGGGGCAGCCGCGGCGTGGGTAGCGGCGGCGGTGCTGGTGCTGCTTGGGGTGGCGGCGGCGCAGCATGAGGGCGATGTGTCGGAGGAGTACGCGGCGTCGTTCGCGTCGCGCTTCGATGCGCCGCCGTCGTGGACGTTCCCGAACCCGCGCCTCCGCGCCGCGTACGCCGCGCTGCAGGCGTGGAAGCAAACGGCCATCTTTTCCGACCCGGCTAACTTCACCGCCAACTGGGTTGGTCCTAATGTGTGCGGATACAATGGCATCTTCTGCGCGCTGGCGCTCGGTGGGTACAGCGGCGGGCTCGTCGTCGCCGGCATTGACCTGAACCACGCTGACATCGCCGGGTACCTGCCGGCGTCGCTTCCGCTTGGTCTTCCCGACCTGGCGCTCATCCACCTCAACTCCAACCGCTTCTGCGGTGTTGTGCCGGACACATTCCGCCGCCTCCGCCTGCTCCACGAGCTCGACCTCAGCAACAACCGCTTCGTCGGCGCCTTCCCGGAGGTCGTGCTCGCCCTCCCCTCGCTCCGCTACCTCGACCTCAGGTTCAACGACTTCGAGGGCTCCATCCCGCCAGCACTGTTCGACCGCTCGCTCGACGCCATCTTCCTCAACTCCAACCGCCTCCGCAACCCCATCCCGGCCAACCTCGGCAACTCGCCGGCGTCGGTCGTCGTGCTTGCGCACAACAGACTCGGCGGCTGCATCCCGCCGTCCATTGGGAAGATGGCCAACACGCTCAACGAGATCGTGCTCATCAACGATGAGCTCACCGGCTGTGTCCCGCCGCAGGTGGGGCTGCTCAAGCAGGTCACCGTGTTCGACGTCAGCGACAACCATCTGCAGGGTCCGCTCCCGGCGAGCATTGCTGGGATGGCCGCCGTCCAGGAGCTCGACGTCGCCAGGAACCTCTTCGAAGGGGCCGTGCCGGTCGGCGTCTGTGGCCTTGCCAGCCTCAAGAACTTCACCTATACGGACAACTTCATCACCTCGCGCCCGAGCTGCGCCGTGGCCACCGCCGACGGCGCGTGGAACTGCATTCCCGGAGCGCCGGCCCAACGGCCACCATCGCAGTGCGCGGCCGCCGCGGCGCACCCGTTCGACTGCAGTAAGGCGCAATGCCAGGCCGCGTCGTACACCCCAACGCCGGGTGGTGGCAGTGGTGGACATGGCGGTGGCCAGCTGCCGCCCACGCCGGTAGGCTCGCCTGGGAGAGGCGGTGGTGCTGGGAATCCACCGTCCTCCTACCCCTCGCCACCTCAGGGCTCCACCACGCCATCCCACCCGGCGCCACCCAAGGGCTCGAACACTCCGTCCTACCCATCGCCACCGACGAGCGCCACCACCCCGTCATCCCGCTCCCACTCGCCGCCTGGTGGCTCAACCACACCATCTTACCCGTCGCCGCCGGGATCCACCACCCCGTCCTACCCATCGCCGCCGTCCAGCTCCACAACCCCGTCTTACCACTCGCCGCCTCAGGGGCACACCACGCCGTCATACCCGTCACCACCCTCAAGCTCCACCACTCCGTCATACCACTCGCCTCCACAAAGCACGCAACCTCCGTCCTACACGCCGGTAGCACACGCACCACCTCCACCGACCTCAACCGACAAGCCGGATGTGCGGTTCGCGCCGCCGTCGGGCTTGTACAGTCCCAACCCCTCAACCCCTCCTTCCTCCGGCTCGTGGCCGTCCAGCCAACCCACCGCGACGCCACCTACCGAGCACCCCGGCTACGTGCTGCCCACCACGCCTCCCTCACACTCACACCCCTCCACCCCATTATCGCCATCTGGCCCAAGCTTCCACGCACCGACGACGCCAACAACAACGCCGCCTTCGCCACACAACTGCTCGCCGCCATCTCACGGTGCCATCGGTGGCCACGGGCCACGGCCATCCACCGTCAACCCCACCTGGCGGGAAGCTCCCCTTCCCACCGGTCTACGGCGTGTCATACGCGTCACCGCCGCCGCCGGTGAAGCCGTACAACTAGTCCATGACCGCCGGATCGAGCTGGTATCACCGCCACCAGTATAATATACCTCGATCTCCCTGTAGTATTTTTGCTTCTTGCTTTTCTTCTCTTTTCTTATTTATTTATTTTACATCTTCTTCTTCCTCGCGAGGATTTGATCAAAAATTGGATTAAAGAGCTCCCTATTGTATTCTTTCTTCGTTTCCTCGCTGATTTCAATCACCGGATTAATTAATTAATTTGGGTGTGTAATTTTGAGCTTACATGGTATGGCATCTAGTCATCTAGTACCAATCTGTCCTGCCTACGTTTAGCATGGGTTAGTGGCCGTTAACGAGATGCAAAATGCAGCGGCCATGGAAGTAGCAAAGAAGCTGTACATGGAGAATGTTTGCACGCAGAGGCAGATCAATTGCTCCCTTCGCTTCACGAATTATTCTAGGAGAGCTGAAACAAGGAAAGGGAGATGCGATTGTCAAATCTGACCGAAATGCGTTCGTCTTCGGTTACAGATGCAGGTGGAGATCGGCGCCCGTGAGTGCAAACTGCAAACTGAGGAAGAAGTCGGCATCGTGTTGTACTTTTTTTTGTGTGTGTGTGGTATTGGAGGTCTCTTGTTCAGTGTCGCTATCGCTAACTGCGATCGAGGATTATGCATGTGCTCGGGGCAACGTGCCCAAGCTAAGCATCTGCATTAAGATGCAAACCTGTCGCCATCCAATAGGACCAGATATCAGTAAGAGAGGGGCGCCTAGGTCGGTCGCGTTTAGTGTGTGGCAGGGAAGTGGGGGCAGAGGTAGGAACGTCCCCGCTTCTGGCCTTCTGGGACTTGGGATGAGGTGGTAGACAACGAAGCGGCGGTGGTGACGGCCGGCGGAGGACCATCGGTGGCACGTTGGTGGGTGCACCGTGCACAGCCCTGTGGTCGGTGGTGGCACACCGCGCCATCGTGATCGTTTAATGAAGGCTCCCTGGCTACCGTCGACCGGTCGACGGCTCGGATGAACCCACCGCACGGGCTCGTGCTGATGTGGCCGGTCGAGGGCCGAGGGGGGCTGGTCCGTGGTCGGTCCCATGTGCGGTCACGTTGTCCCCGCGTTTCTGACCTGGTTCATGTGCTGCTACTAGCGACGCGTATATAATTCGGTCGGTTCGGTCGTCCCTTCGGACCTGGCAAACCTCGTTTAGTTCTCTCTTCTTCCCAAGAGATATAGGTAAATTTGTATTGAGGGAATTTTAAAAAATAATTCTAAATATTATATTATTTTTGTCTTTTAAGCCTTGATTTTAGAATCACTGCAAATAGAAATATATAAATCTTACTCTAAAATTTAAAATATATATTTGACTCTAACTTGCTACTAATACAAACCAGATTTACAGTAAATTCTAAAATTACTAATTTAGACCCAAGGGGCTTAAATTAAGCCAAATTTATAGTAAATTCTAAATTATCAAAATTTAAGTCGAATTTTGGTCTTGGGTCCGCCTCTTAAATTTCAAACAGCTTAGCCAAAATAAACATATAGGTTGTTTGGCTTAAAATTAACTAATTTAGTAGTATAAGCTAACAAGAGTCAAGCATCCTATATGTTAATTTTAGCTAAACCATTTCAAAGAAATCAGGACGTACCAAAGACCCGACGACCTTGCATCCTGAGCTCGCCGGTGAGCCAGACGTTACCGGTCTCCAACAATATCCATAAAACATCTATGAATAATTTTTTGCCGGCCTCTAAAAGTTCATAGGTTCAACGTTGGAATGATATGACCCTCTTGCCCTCTTGGTTAGTTGGTTGTGTGCGAGGGCATGGATGGTCTGGAACATTTGAAGGTGCTAGACATACTAGTTTTGGCACCAGCTCCAGATCTGGGAACCTCTGCTGCACAATGCCGTTTGTTGTCCTTCTGATAGCGTGCGGCGTTGCTAATGTTTGGAGGGTCGATGCGATCCGCTGTTGGGACCCGTGACCATATTCAGTAGTTCAGTACAATCAGGTTCACATAAACGCCGGAGCTGACTGGTTTTTGATCATCCTGCTAGCTATCAATTTGATCCGGTAACCACTAAATCGGACAGGTTATGATCAGGTAACTGTGTGGTTTTCAACCATCCGGTAACCACCAAATCTGAAGCAGTGTGATAACATTTTGGAAACCTGGTTACAACTCGTACCACCTAGGCAACTAATCGATATCCTCTGGATGATTGCACATCATCGAACAAGAACGACGTGCATTCGGCTGTCTGCAAAGAAAATGTGACACGTCTGCTGTGCAAAAAAAAAATGCGCCGGCTTGATGGAAGACAGGAGTATGGGACTACGGGTGATGGACTGATGGTGTCGGCGGTGGCGCAGACGCGACCACTGGGCACTAGGCTAGTAGGCTCTCTCCTGCGCTGTACAGCCGTGTGCATGTGTGCGGCTCGTGACACACCGCTGTTACCGTGAGAGGTTATTAGAGCAGAGCAATGCTCATTAGTGCGTAATTAATGGGGTAATTAAATTAACCACGCACTGGTAATTCGTAGGTGGTGGCCCTGATGACGTCACCTATACGTCATGCTGAGTCGTGTGGGCAGATAGTCGACTCAATTAGGGATTGCAACGGTCCAATTTCCTGTTCACTAGCGGGGAATTACTCATTAGGGGATGGGAAGTTGGGTAGAGAAATCCTCTCTCCGTTAGAAGAAGCGGAGACAAGGGCGTTCCACCATTTCCGTCTTCGATCCTGATGAGACCCAATAGTTCCCCAAACAGCTATTTTACCCCTCCTTGGCCACCCGCCCACCCACACTGCTCTGGTCTCTAGCGACCTATGTGGCCCAGCTCGTGCCTAGCCATGCCGCTGCGCCTATCTCGATCACGCCCGTCCTGGCGTAGTTTGTGAGGATTTTCTTCTTATTGGATACTCGTCGACCCAACAGTAGCGGAAACGGGGAAAATTGTCTCAAGGCAAGGAGGAGGATGAGAAGTAGAGAAAATTTGACAGACGGAGGGTGAGAAAGGGAATATGTCCCGTTGCCATATCTCTAGACTTAGTAGAGCGTGGCCCAGCAAGCCAGAGGCCACGCATTGCAGGCCCGCCGGCCCCATCTATCGTTAAAATTACCTGGATAAGATCATCCACTGTCTAGACCTGGCAAAATTTGCTACAGGGCCGTGCGGCACCTGCAGCCTCACGTATTTGCGAATTTTGATGCAAGAAGAATGGGGCACAGGAGCACACCTGAGAGAATCGGCTGGATGGTCGCATGCTGGCGGATGAAGTAGGTGACGACGATGCCGGCGCCGGCTCGCTGGAGGCACGGCGCGAATCCATCATCAGTCGTCACCTTCTCCTCGTCAACCATCTTCAGCACGCCACCGGCTTTGATCCTCGAGTACTCGCCGGAAACCTGCGAGGCCATGGTTGCACAAGATTCATTGCAATTACGAGCTTGAAACAAAACTGACATAACTTGGCAGCCGCATAGTAACAACATGGCAGCGGCATAAATAACCATGACAACATGCAGTTCACTGATTGAAGTTTGGTGTGATCAGTATGAGTATTCAAACCATGAGCCTTACACCAACCTAAGTCAAATTCACACAATATCTCGCTGGTATCAAAACACCAAGCTGAGTCATCATGACCATCAGAAGAACAAGGATCCAAAGCAACATCTGTATAAATAACCTAAGTCAGCAGCACAATGCAAAGCAAACATATTGGCATCTACCAGCAATGAGGTATGCAATGTTGCATTTCTAATGAAATATATGACTCACTAAAGCCAATGAGAGTAACAACAAAAACAACAATAACAACAAAGCCTTTCAATCCCAAACAAGTTGGGGTAGGCTAATGAAAGTAAAAAAAGGAAAATAAATTTGTTTGCTCGAATACCTTCAATGCATCAGGAACTTTTGGGAAGAGCATGAAGCTGTTAACACTTAACACCAACATCTCGTGCCTTGTACACCTGAAATAAGAGAAGGTAAGCAGTAAGAACAACTCATTTTTACAGTCACGCCTGAAGATAAATCAAACCAAGAGTAGAAGAAAGGATATGACAGTATCTGCCAATTTAAGTGCAACACTATATCACGGTAACACTGATACCCATCTGAATGATATGAACAGCTAAGCCGTGGACACAGAAAATCATCTAATGATTCACAGTTTATGTTATGGATCTTGTAGATTGAGATAAGCTCGTTACCTCATCGAGAGGTCCATGCCTCCAACCAAGCCTGAAGCAACCAGGCATAGCCCCGATCGGAGTGTCCTCTTCACCTGCACATTACAAAACCAGACCGAAATTGCTCACATCAGTCTCATCTCTCAATTTTGTGATTGCATCTACCTACTACCACGTGCATGTTGCAACAGTTCATCACCAATACCAACCTTCGTGGATGAACAAGGGTAGGACGAGATTAGCCGGTGTAATGATGGTCTCCTGGAACGCAGCCCGGAGCGCCAGCGATCTCCGGTTCCGGCGAGGGCGCTTGGCCATGTCCTGGGCACACGTCGAGAAGTTAACAATGCAACAACGCCATAAATTTTTCTGTGAAACTAACGGTGCGACGGGGGCATAAATACGAGAGGCCTGATCACCGGAGTGCCCTGCGGTGCCTTTGGACTCGCCTACAGCGGCGGGGCGGGGGAGCTTGCGGGCGACAGCATCCGCCTCGCCCTCCTCGATGGTCCGCCCCGACCTCGCCTGCACGGCCGCCACGCCATCCTCCCGTCCCGCTGGCCCTGATGGCCACGTCCCTGGCTCTAGGAACGGGCAGAGGAGTGCACCTCCTTCCTCTCCTGGAGTAGAGCAGCTGAACATTGGCGACGGCCGCGGAGAAGGCGACCGGTGGAAGCCATGGCAAGTCAGGCCGCCGAGAAACAGGGTATGAATGGGTAGTTCCGTAATGGATGATGGGGAGCTGATCTATCATTTTATTTTAAAAAAATTAATCATATATCTTCTATTTAAATAAAAATTAAAAATTTGCCCTTATAACTTACATGTTATTAATCTACGTATTGATCATCCAATCTCCCTTTTTTTAACCACAACTTTTTAAGTCACAACTTTTGATTTAGATTTAAAGTAAGAGTAGTAAAAATACAAGTTAATTTTCTTATAAATAAAAATTATACAACGTATTAACCGGCTATTACGTGTTATTTATTTCACATAACTTTCTTTTTTTTACCAATCTCTTCCCTTATACCAGTAGAATAAAATTTTGTTACCGAATATTTGAAAACAAAATAACTAATTAATAGACATTAATAATTAACTTTTTAAAACCTAAAAATAAATATACTAATTATGCGTAACCTACTTTTTAAAATGACAGTCTTGTATTGTAAAATTTGTTTTTTTAAGAATTCAGAGCTGCGACAAAATGTTGACTTCTACTGTCGGTCAATGCCAGCTAGTCTTCCTCTGCTTTACCAAAGGGAAATCCATGCTAATTCTTATCATCTTATGCCTGCAAAACCTGCATAAACAGCTGAAAAGTGATTGAGGAATAACAGCAAGAGCACATATATAATAGTGAACCTCATTTGTTTGAACAGGTTACAAAGCTGAACGCCTGAACCTCAGAAACCGATGTTTCTTCCGGTCCTTTTCCTGGACATACTGTGGGTGGCAATCTCAATGTTTTGCATGGCATTGCATTAGAATCAATCAGGCAGAGCTAATCAAGTGCTCTGGAAGATGATGTTGGTACATTAATTCAAGTTCCTGTTAGGGATTACATACACAACAGTAGCAATTCTCTCCAAAAACTATTGCATATCCTGAAGAACTAGACAGCCTGCAAGGGATGTGTTGTATTCTGTTGGATGCCAAGCCAATCCATGGATGATACAGCTCAGGGGATTTTAATCTGTGCACACAGCTGGTAATCTCATTGGCTAGGAAAAATCTGAGCCTTTGGATGCCCACCATTTGTTACTGCGAGAGCTCCGCACGCGCTGAAACCATCTCTCCCAAGAAGCGTTCTCTGGACCACTAGTGCTGTAAAGATGATGAAGATCATGGTTATACAAGTGCCTAAGCAGTAGGATCCTGCAGAGTGATGTACTTAAATGAGTAGCTAACATTGGTACTTACATAGGAAGAAGTGGGTCCGGTTTTCCTTCTGTACTTGAGATCACTCTGGCTTGCTCAAGTGGACAAAAGAATCACATAACAGAGAAACACTGGGCACAAGGGAAAATGAATGCTACACTTTAATTTACTTACTCTTGGCATGCCGCGGATGCAGGTTTCATGGTTTCAAGCTCGTCCAGTTCTTCCTGCATCAAATGCACACACTATATATCACAATAAATAAACAAGACAGCCTAAAGTGTTGTAACAATATAATTGAAGTCATAGCAGAATTCCTTCTCTAGATGGGTTAGTTAAGATTTTTAGCCTCAGATTTCTAATAAGCATTCCTAACAAGGTAGAAAGAGAAAGTTCTGAATTTCTCACTGTATGTTTTCAATTGATATGATGAAGCAAGATGCTTTTGTGAAAGGACAATGTAAAGAACCGTTCAAATGATTCTGACAACAAATACTTCTGAGTAATCTGGAGGATAATGGCATATATTCATTCCAATTACTAAACTTAAGACTTCACCAAGAATTTCAGGTACCCTGGCAGCCTGGGCGCCTGGCCTAGCACCAAAGGGCCCAAAGAAGAATTTACTACCAGGACTCCAGCAAATACACCAACCTTTTATATGAATGCAGGTAGGTGGAGATTTTTGAAGAATCTAGCACTGCACAATAATCAAGCTAACATATCCACAATGTAGAGTATTAAAGGAAACTGAATGTTCCATATGCTGATGTATTTAGTACTCTCTGGGGTCTGGGCATAGCCTGTTTTCAACTAATTTTGCAAAAAATACAGAAATAAGGTATATAGTATATACTTAACCCAGAAGAGTTTGAAGACCGTTGTGATAATATCCCCCAATATCCTTAACCTTAAGTGCATGATGCATTGATGGCAATTAAATTTTATATCAAAATTCTCAACCCAGTAAAGGGACAATCTTGGTATTGATATTTCTGAATACAAATCTGTATTCTATTCAGTAACAAGCTAACTGAACAGATGAAATTCTCCCTACGAGAGTAAGCTAGAAGATCAAAGAACATACTGAGAAATCATAACAAACACTTGTGATAGAGTAAGATCCATCAAATTCATCCATTCAGTCCCAAGTTATAATCCTCCCTCCTCGGTAAACAGTTCCCATCAAATGTTTTGCTAACAAGCTCTGCAGACCTACCAATCTACCATCCAACAGTAAAGTCTGTGTGTTTCTGAGGGTCACAGGTCATAAGTGCAAGTGAAGACAAGGGATGCAAGTACCTTAAATTGTCCACCGGTACTACTTTAGAATCTAGATCATTGAGGGGTGGAACATGCTGTGCAGCACCTGGTGCACCTCAGATAAAGAATCCTATTTTGAACACAGCTCAAGCTGTCCAATAGTACAACACATCAAGGATTTCATGGCACATTTATGTCCATACAAGCATCGAGTTATATACTAAATATTCTCAGGCCATCAGAACACCCTGCTACTTGCGTTCTTGTCAATACTTCAAGGAAGTTCTCAAACTGCCTTTCCACTAAAACAAGAGGAGTCCATTTATGTTCGGGTTAGTATTGGTAATGGTGGCCATGTTTGATGGACAATATGTAGACAAATTAGGACATTACTATATTATTTAGGGAGATTTGATTATTTGACAATCAAAACAAGTGGCTTCAATTATCTGCCATCCACAGTCATAAACTCACATGGTCTCACATGTTATTCTCACAAGTGTCAAATAATCAAACAGCCACTCATTTTGATTGTCAAATCATAAAATATTTCTATTATTTATTCTTGAAGGCACCATAATTGTAGTATTCTGGGTGATTTAGCTGATTACTTCTATGATACCACTAACGAGCAAGAGATGAGATGAACCTTTTTGGTAATCAAGAACAAAAGCTATCGATAAAGTACAAAATTATTGTATCCCTTTCGTTGAGCTATATGTACATCAGTACATGCATACGACTGATCCCACAGTAACAGAAGGCAACTCAGATTTCCTGAACCCGTACGTAAATAAGCATTTCACAAGATCTGGATCGCGCCACAGTTTCTGTTGCTGACTCGTCGCATCCACAGCACAGAGAAGCACAGAGAGAGCAAGGGGGTTCCTGATTGCAGCAAGGATGTAGTACTGAATTCATGGGGGAGAAAGGGAAGGGGGCTGACCTGCAGCGACTGGAGCTCCTGGTCGAGGCGGGCGATGGCCGCGGAGAGGCGGTGCTTCCCGACATACCCCACACTCCTCATCGCCGCCCCCGGCGCCGGAGCCGACCGCTGCTGCTGCGGGCCGGAAGACGGCCTCGCCGCCCTCTGCGCGCGCTGCCTCTGCTCGTCCACCCTCTCCTCCTCCTCCTCCCCCTCCTCCTCCGCGTCGTGCCGATGGCGATGCTCCCCTCCGTTGGCCTCTCCCCTCATCTCGCCTCGCCCCGCCTCACCCGCGCCGTGGATCTACCTCTACCTCTCCACCCGCTGCTGGTGCGGATGCTGGGGTCAAGAGGAGGAGGAGGAGGAGGAAGCCGACGAAGCGGATTGGACAGGGAGCAGTGGAGCAGCCGGTGGAAATGTGGAAGTCGTTGCTGGTTGCATCGCGTCGCGACGACGGGAGCAGCCGCGAGCCAGCGAGGCGGGTGAAAATGTGAAATGGAGGGGAAAGGGTGGGCGGTAGGTTTGACTGGTCAACGCGGGGAGTGTACCCGGTCAATGGGGTCACAGAGGCGCAGCAACCTGTGGCAGCTTCAGACTGCGGCGGAAAGCTGAGCTGATTTCTTTCCTTTTCCGTGTTGGATTTTACTCGGGTGGCTGGCTGGCCGGCTCCAAAAAGGAGAGAGATCGATGGGGGTAGGAAGGAAAATTTGTACGTAGTACCAAAATGAAGTTCTTGGTTTTTCTATAAAATTAAGTGAATCCATCTCATCTCCAATTCTCCATGTCTAATATTGAAAAACATTAGCATTAGCTAACACGGCCGGTAAAATAGATGCTATATGTTGAGAATAAGTATCATAAAATCGATTGGGTATTAGTTATTGATGGTAATAGAACAACCAGTTACCATATGATCAGGTTTCATAAGATCAATTGAGTACTAATCGATGATGGTCAGACGGCCAATTACCATCGAACCCACTCTAATTTGATGGAAGTGATGAATCCCGTTAAGTAACATGGGTACAAATGCACTCACTCAAAAAAATCAGCTATTATTTTCATATTTCTACAAATTGTTCTATAGTTTTGAGGGCTACATTTATAGGTGTTTTTTTTTTCAGTTGGTCTTCATGTTTGAGTGTATATTGTAAAGAATGTGTACATTTGTCTTGTTGATGTATATACTTGATATATACATTTTTCGAGGCACAGTGCAACTTCACGGCCATTGCTCCTTCAAAGTTAAAAAATGCTATACATGATGGGCCTAGTTCTGTTGCCCCTCTCTTTCTGAAAATTCTACAGGTTTTACACAGATGGAAAAGTAGTAGGGACCAGGAATGTTTTTCGACAACTTCTCATACTTTTGTGCTGGGCTGCTGGACTCCACACGGTTTTTATGGGAAAAGGAGAAGCTTTACAAGATGAATCATGCTACACACATGTACAATATTGTGACCCGCCAAAATCATGATCGGTCACTGGTCAGGTGTTCTTCTCAAGAACCGAGAGAGCTGGTGCAAGGTAGTTGTTCGACTTGTCAGGCAAATGAGCCACCTGAAACAAGTTGACAGACAGTTAGCAATGCACAGATAGATCAGGCAGACAATGTCAGCGAATTGCGACATGAAGATCAATCTACTGAAGTTTCGGTTCGGGACTCACAAGTTCATACAATTCATCCCCTTGCTTTGAGACATGTTCATAGCATACCTGCACAAGAAGATAGTTTCCAAGTTTGTTATTTCACTGGCGGCTGCAAATGATCAGAGTGCACAAGAGAAGGGCTTTGTTTCTCACATCAAAGCTTTTGTTTCTTGCTGTGGAATCGTGCAATGCTTTGACACAGATATCTGCTACGTCAGCACAGCTGATACCCTGCATTACATTGCAGGTGAAAAGACTAATGGTTAGCATATACACTAACATTGAGCATACAAACATATCAGGCATACAGTCACGTGCAGTGTATGCTATGTCACCTGAGAGATCCTGTTCCCTTGATCAAAGATCAGAGCACGCTGACCGCCAGGTTCTTCCTGGAATGAAAAAGGAATACTATGTTATACTGCAGAATGGAGTGAAGAAATTACTTACGGGACTTGGAAAATAAGCATCGTTTATTCACACATTTCACTCAAATTCATACGATCTAGCAAATCAAGTGATCAGATGCATGCCTAAATACCGGTTGCTTGATGAATACAGTTTGCCACTAAAATCTCTGTAGCTACAGTTTGTACAGCACTTCAGCAGCAATATGCAATGCATGAGATACAATGGCTTCAAATATTTGTGCTGAAAATGCACATTTAGAGAAAAATTAGGCATTCATATGTTGTACCTGCAGAGGACCTGGGCGTAGAATTGTATATCCAAGGCCAGACCTCCTTATTGCATCCTCTCCAGCCTAATGAGATATTAAACTGGTTAATGTTTGCATTAAGTGTGCATCAAGAACAGTTTACATTTGGTGTATTGTTGTGAGAAGTGGAACCTTCTTTGCTTTGAGGACTTGTTCTCTCCTGTTAGGTTCAATTCCAGAGCCTGTGCATGAAACCAAAACAATGTCTGTTTCTTGACCAGTCTGCAAAAGCAAAGAGAGTTTACAGTAAATATAAATATTGGGAAGGCCGATGATTGTAAAAGAAAGGGAATGTGACAGAATCTTGTGAATGACTTACAGGTAAAGCTTTTATAAATTCCATTACTAGCTCAAAGTTTCTGGAGCCACTAGCTCCTTGAGATGAATCACCAGGTCTCTGCACAAAGAGTTTAATTGGTAAGCCAACAACTTCGGAATCATTAATTAGCTCCTGTTGCTAAAAGGCAAAATAAACAAATCATTTTGCACTAACCTGCCTTTTGGGTTCAAACCTAATGGTTAGTGTGTGCACAAGAAAAGGGTCAAGTGGAGGGTCTTGTGGGTTCACTGGCCGGAAATCTGAAAACGGCACTCTCACCTGAAGAGAGGGAAAACATTTAGTAAGCCTATCACTCCTAATTAGCAGTGCACAGACAGGCATAATTCTAAGTTACCACTTACCCTGCAAAAGCCTACTTTAGTGTTCATCCGAGCAAAATATTTCTTGCTCTGTGAGGTGTCAGCTAATGGTCCAGTCTCAAGGATAATGACATATGATCTTCCATTTCCACCCACCGAAAGAAGTAAGCCATCATATCTTCAGGTAGAACAAAGCAGCATAATAGAGAATAGACATGTCATGACTTTGCAACATCAGGCAAACTAATAGGAAAAGAAAACCGAAGACATTATCACACCTGTCTAGGGTGGAACCCAACGGAAGCGAAAGCCGTTTCGATACTTCGACATATCCACCTCTCGTGAAAACAAACCCTAAAGACATAAAATATATTGATTTAAAACGATGGACAGAGCAATCAACTGAAGTGTACAATTCTGAGAGCATGCTGCAACAGCTTAGACATGAGGTGTTACCTGAGAAAATAGCCTGTCCATTTTCTGAGAATTCAAACGACGCATCAGTGCCTTGATCAAACCTAGAGGGATATACATCCTGAAAGTATGATCCCTGTCTCACTTCCCATCCTTGAAGAGATTTGGCAGATTTGAATTTGGCAATCAACAGTTTGCTCTTGCTGCTTTTGCCAGCCCTTGATTGAGCCAGCTGATTGTAGTAATCCTGCAGTGCAGAGTAATTCACAATCCAGTCAGTGTTTCAGAATCTAAATGACACTGTTGTATGATTCTTGAAAGACAATAGGGAGTAGTTTATGAAGCTTACCTGGAAGGCCTTGGTAACATTCCTGACACCTTGATTATCAACTCTGTTAAGGTCACCTGTAATTGCTGACCTTGCTGTTGCGCAGTAGATTACCTTGTTGCAACCTGACACGGCATCTTGAACAGAAGAAGCATCGCCAACATCACCAACCACAACATCCACAGATCTTGGAAGCATATCGATCACCTCTGGATCATTCCTTCTGACAAGAGCCTGTTGCAGAACAGCATAAGTTTACAAATTGATCAAAGTATTTGGATTAAAAGGAAAAAAGAAACATTGGAAGATATCAAAATACTGACCTTGACGTTGTAGCCCCGGAGCATGAGCTTGCGGACGACGATGCGGCCGATGCGGCTGGTGGCGCCCACGACGAGGACGGTGGTGTCCTGAGCCCCGGGGACAGTGAAGTCGCACATTGGGCCGCCGCGGAAGAGGATGGCCTCCTCCTGCTCTGCGGCCGGCGCCGTGGACATCTGCCCGAGCCGCGAGAACTTGCGCCACACCTCGTCGAAGATCTGCCGGGACCGGCGGCCCAGCCCTACCGGGTTCACGATCACGTCGTCGAGCGCCACCAACGCCCTGCCACCGTTGCCGTCCTTGGCCTCCGCGCTCTCGCTGTCGGGAGCAAGCAGCGCGGTTGAGCTGGCGGACTCGCTGGACTTCCTTGCCCGGCGCGCCCGGGACTTGCGAGGCTTAGCCGTGGTCTCCGTGTCGAGCGCCGCGATTATCTTTGCCGGCGCCACGGCAGAGGAGCCGGCCGTCTTAGCACCGGCAACGAAGCAGCAGGACCCCTGGTGTCGCCTACCGCCGGGAAGAGGGACGCCGAGAAACGCAGAGGAGGACGACGAGGTGGCGCAGTGGGACGCCATGGCAGCCATTTCGCGGCGGCGCCGGCGAGCTCGCGATTCGATCGATCCACGAGAGATCCCTGCCTTGCTCGGCGCTCTGCTTTACTGCTTATATATCAAGCGGCGGAGAAGAATCTCGCGGCGGATTGTGGCTATGGTTGTCAGAACAGCCGGTGGGGACCACGTTGCAGTGACTCATGGCGCAGTTTAATGGAGAGAAAAAGAGAGAAATTTGTGGCGCGGCCGCGCGGAGGAGGAGAGGTGGTCGCCTGGGAGACGTGGCGGCCTGTGGCCCTGGCGATTGGCCGCGCCGGCGACGTGGCCCCCGCTCGATTCACTTCTCTCGCTGGTGGCTTCGGTGCTGACCTGCCTGCGCCCGCCTGCCACGGAAGATTCCAGGGTTTGTGGAGGCCAACTGATCAGACCGTGGAACGACGCGGAGCGGTGCACTGGTGCCCGGCCGCGCGGTGCTCGTCGTAGTCAATCCAGGCACGAATTCCTCGTCTCCGCCCCCGATCCGCTCTGATATCTCCGAACCCAGAAATGAAGAAACAGTCTACTTCAACGAATTCCAGACAGGACTGTAGGGAAGTAAGTTTAAAAGTTTTGTGATGCCATATCACGAGACATCCAGAATGAACAATAATCTTCGGACTCTTCAGGGAAAAGGTACGCATGAGTTCTCTTCCAAAGTTCACTGAGATGAAAGTTCTGCTAGTGTGTAATATGTTAAAGCACTAACAGATTCTTCTACCAGCCATGGAAGTGGACACAATGACTACCTAGGGCTTCGTTCATAGCGCCGGCGCGGTGGCGCCATTGCTAGGGCTACTGGCTAACTAGGATTTCGAGCCTCTCGAAGCCGCAATGGGGAGATGGAAGAACGGGAAGACGCGTCGCGTGGGTGACGCGGCACTGGTGGAAGCCTATCAATAACTTGGCCCAAATCAAACCCATCTTGAGTTGGCCTTTTACAGGGCCCACCTGTCAGAGAAGGACGGGGAAGGAGGAGACTCCTCGGGCGCCGTCCTGTGTTGCACGAATCTTACAGCACAGTCTCCAGGCCTTGCACCCATCCCCCTCGTCTTCGCGAACCACCGCAAGAGTCTCATCCCATGGCGGCGGCGGCGGCGGAGGCGGCGGCATCGGCGGGAGCCGATGGTGGCGCCGTCACGCGTATCTTCGTGGGTGGGCTGGCGGAGGGCGTGTCCGCTGCCGACCTGGAGGCCATGTTCGCCTCATTCGCCCGCGTCGCCGGGGTCGAGTTCGTGCGCACCAACGGCCGCAGCTTCGCCTACGTCGACTTCCACTGCCCCTCCGACAAGGCCCTCGCCAAGATTTTCTCTACCGTACGCATTATCCCCTCTCTTCCCATCTTTCTACCATTTCAGTAGGAGCTATCAGCCTATCATCTGTCGATCTGTAGCTGTTCGTCTTAGTAACCGTACTGCACTAGTGGAGATCAAAAGAACGCACAATTAGAGATATATTAGATGGTTTTACCGAATAATAATAGACTAGGGCTTATTCTGATTGATGTCACGTTTGCTGAATTGCTGTTGCCTAAGACTGTTGAGGTTGATGCCTATGTGCAGTACAATGGGTGTAAATGGAAAGGGGGGAAGCTTAAACTGGAGAAGGCTAAGGAGCACTACCTTGCTCGCCTGAAGCGTGAATGGGAGCAGGAAGCGGCAGCAGCAGCGGCGCAGGAAATGCTAGCAAATGGTGATGTGGACAACAAGAAGGAGAAGCTGGAGCCAAATAAGGCAGCTTTGGATTGTTCCAAGATTAATATCTACTTCCCAAAACTGAGTAAGGTGAGCAGCTGCTACATTTGATTATCAAATATCTTAAATGTTTGGCCTGATTAAGATTCTTCTCTTGCATATTATTTGGCTTTCCTATGTGAGAAACTTGCGAATGCTCTGCACTTATGTTATCCATGCATCATTATGTGTTCTATACTTCTATAGCCATTTAGTCCTAAATAGGTGTAACTGAAGATGTGATAGTATGTCATTCATCCATGTGATAAAAAGCATGATCTTTGAGCTGCTGCTTTGAACTCCATGTTTTTTCTCTCTGCTACATTCAATTACTATAGGTCTTAAATGTTTTACATTATTGTAAACTGCATCCTTTCATAAGCCATAAGTTGAATCCATGGCCATATATCCTTTCTTTTCAGAATTTGGGGTAAATAAATCAGGTGTAGTTTGCAAGATCAGTTATTGAATAGATTGAATCAGATACTGAGTGTAGATTAATACCTTGCAGAAACTTATTTTGATAAACATCGTGTTGAAACAATGTCCATAACAAAAAGGAAGGATTAATGTATTGACAGTGTGCATTTCTTGCTGAAATGCTTATTTAATATGCCTATGCCGTATAATTCATAAAGATGCATTCTCCTAATCAAGTTCTATTTTACAGGTGAAATCTTTGCCTTTTAAAGGCTCTGGGAAGCACAGATACAGTTTCCGACGTATTGAAGTCCCTTCTTACCCAATTCATTTTTGTGACTGTGAGGAGCACTGTGGACCTCCTGAGGCAGCTAATGATGAATATGCTTCTGTTCTTAACACTGCTGCATATGCGAAGGAGCGCAACATTATGAATTCTGTGATGAGCAAGCTCTTTGAGAAGGAGAATGAGCATTTTGATTCATTGGAAATGCAGAATGTTGGTGCTGATTTTAACACCACGGAACCCTCTGGTGACAGGAATGACTTGCAAATAGAGGAAAGAGAAGAAACCTCCGAGGTAGATTTGCATGACATGCAAATGGAAGAAACAGAAGAGCCTTCTGAGGAAGAAATGGATGACCTTGTGCTTAACATCGTCACTCACAAGTCCAACAGCTCAGCACAATTAAATAGGGAAATACATGCTGTGGATAAGGTATGCACATTGCAAGTACTTTTGTGAACAATTTTCCTGTGATATACAACCCTGCTGTGAACTTATGTGCATTAATATTCTCTGCATTTTCAGGACTCACGTTTCAAAAAACGCCAACGTTTTGAAGAGTCTTCCCCACAGAAGAGACAGAAATCCTCTGATTTCTCTGAACCTAGAAATAAGAAACAATCTTTGCCTGCAATATCAGGAGCCATCCAAAATGAACAAAAATCTTCAGATTTGACAGGAAAAGCTACACGTGAGTTCTCATCCAAAGTCAATACAGATAAAAGTTCTGCTAGTGTTGAAGGTGTTGAAGCACTAACATATTCTTCTACCAAAAAAGGAAGTGGGCAAGATGCTCTTGCTAGTGAACCTAAAAGAGGGTCTTTATGGACTCAGAAGTCTGCCTGGAGGGATCTTGTAGGTGGCATGGGGGGTGCATCTTTCAGTATATCACAGATATTGCCAGACACTAATCCATCACCACCAGAACTTTCAAATGCTACTGAGGCCTCTGCTTCACATGGTGAATCCAAGATAAAAGTGAAACCAAGCCAGAAATCTTTGAATCCCTCGAAAGCTGCAACTCAGCTCTTGACTGAGCAGAAGGTGTCGAGTTCCATAGCAACGCCATCTTGTGAAACTACTGGGTCAGGTGACCATGATGCCGGGGAACGCAAGGAGAACAATAAGCTGGAAAAGGAGCGGGTGGTTCCAAAGATTACTATTGGCGAAGTGTGCCCCTTCATGAGAAATACAGAGTCAGAAAAGCAATGGTCAAAGGCAAAGAAGGTTCTGACTGGGTTCAGCAAGAAGGGCAACGATAGCACTGGATCGAACGTCAGGAAAGGAAAGCCATCGGCAAGAAGATAATAACGGGGTACTCCTGCTCATCTTGGCGAGGCACACTTCAGTGGTTTCCTGGCTCATAGCAACATCGATAGATGACTGGTCACCGCTGATAAAATGATGATCGGTCGTTGTTTTGATGCACAATGTTGTGGCAAATTTTGTTTCAAATTCTTATTCTGTATGACCCCCCTCCCGGGTGATGAAACAGTGATGTATGTTCTAGGAGCAATGAGGATCGATGTAAACCATATATTCTGACAGTCTACAAAACTCTACTCCTTCAACTGGATGAGATCTTCGATCTTGTTTTACCCCTTTTCTGCACGCCTCATTTGAAACTCAACCATCCAATATGTTGCAACAAAAATGCACAAGATGCAGGCCCATATCGAACCAACCAAGATAAACAAATCAACATCTCAACCGAACAGAGATAGACAAAGTTCTAAACAGTGTAAGCGAAAATTGTGATACGGGATCGGTTACCGTGGTTTTATAGACCATGTGTGCAATGTATTATGTGCAACGAAGGATTCCAGTGCATATTTAGACAGGATCTTGCGCGCCGCTCTGTCAGCTAACCAACAATCAATTAGAAATAAATCTACCATTGATTGGTTAACAAAGTGGTGGGAGCGCTTCTATCAACAAACCAACAGTCAACAGGGACCGTTAACAGGGACCTAACGGTCAAATCTGGCCTCCTATCGACTGTTGGTTCATCGATAAGGACCAAATCAACAGACCTACAGTCGATAGAGGTTCAGATATGTAATTTCTCAGAAGGCCAGCCCATTATTGCAATTTCAAATAAAAATGATTATTTTAAAAAAAATCATTCTGTGTTCCCTCTAAAAGAAAGGTAAGAGAATTCAATGGAACCAGGAATATACTGGCAAGAAGACTTTAAAGAATAAATAATCCAACTATGGTTTCAAAAATTGATTTCATTTTGAGATAAAACCTATCTAACAGAGTACAGTACACATGAATGGAGTACAAAATGGTGGTACAGATACATACTATTTTTTTACTAATCTAAGACTCTACTCTGCAGGTTGTCGTCTTCAGAAACAAGATGGCCACTTCATCCTCTTGAGGTAATTTTTCAGTGACTATGGTTGCATCTGCAAGTGTAATTATGTGAAAGCACATCGTACCTGATTTTAATAGTTTACGCACAGATGTCCTAAGTGATCCTTCAGAATTTAATCACATATCATATTCATATCCAGGTTCAGGCCTTCTGAATAACTCTGAGCTTGGCACTTCTGCACCTTTGATTCAGTTTTTCCTCCTCTTGTGAGGGAGATATTGGTCTTTTTGTTAGGATGGTCCCCTTCTTCCCATGCACCTTCTGCTTAAACCATGGTTCATCTTCATTGTCAATGTCAGCACTCACCAAGTCATCATCATCTTCTTCTTCATCCCCATGAACAAGTTCTAGAAATGTTTGCTTCACAATTCTGTCCTCCAAACTGTGGAACGAGATTACTGCAAGGCGGCCATCTTTTGCTAGGCAGTCAAAGCATGCATGAACTGCATCTTCTAAAGTGCGGAGTTCATCATTAACTGCGATTCTTAGGGCCTGAAACACCCTTGTTGCAGTTTTAATCCAGCCTTGCCTTCCTGTAGTTTGTAAATTATAAGTTTGTCACAATACTGAGATATTCATATTCTTACATTATAACATCAAACGATACATAAACAAATTATAACTACTAGGAAATTAACCACAGTTGATCCAGCAAAACCAAAAGAAAAGGAAACCTGCATAACACTACCAGAATTAAATCAATACTCAATCCTGACATTTAGAGGCACCATCAACCTCATACATACCTCCTGAACTGGTACACATTCTTTGGATAAGTTTGACAAGCTCCGCTGTTGAGTGCAAACCCCCCATAGCCCGGGCTTTAACAATTCGCTTCTGAAGGGATTGCCAATTGCTTTCCTCCCCATAATCACGCAGGATACGCCCAACTTCTAGCTCAGGCCAAGAATTCAAGATATCTTCTGCTTTTAAAGTTGCCTGTCTAATCTCATATATAGGTTAGTAGTAGTAAACAATTTCAAGGCAACCAAGATAAAGGTTGTGTGTGCTGTTGGACTTTGTCACTTTGCTATTTGACTATGGTTTACTTCAAATGTGCAGTAACACTAAACCTTCTTTCTTTTTAAGATTTTGGACATGGCAAGTGAAATAGTAGTTAACCCATATGAAATTTTTTAAAATGGTCCATTGGTAAAAACACGATTGTGCGGCACTGAAAGTAAGACAGTGTACTAATTTACTGGGACAACATTATTTGCAAAAATGGAAATGTTGATTGCCATTATGAATTACTGTGTCAACACAAGCATAACTACAATTCAGACTTCAGACAGAACCCAATAAAATGGACCAGAGTGTGCTTCAGTGTTTTACAAATTTATAGATAGATGTTACATAAGCTGGATTTTTTAATATAAATGCATCAACAATCTTTGAGCTTTAGTCTTCCAAGCTCCTGCAAAATTAAACTTAAAAAAACATGAAGTAACGTAAGATTGGAGTTTTTTCAATCTGAGTTTGCTGCACTTCATGCTTGTAGGCACTAGTCTATATAGCAACTAGCAGAGACATTCGTTGTGGTGCATTTCGGTGTATAAGTGAAATTAAGAGATGACCAATAAACAAGAGCAAAGCTACACTGACCTTAGGGTCCATGCGCATATCAAGGGGCCCATCCTGGAGCACACTAAATCCCCTATCTGATCTGTTCACCTGCGGACAGTACAATTCGGCATTGAGATGAGAGAATGGTTAATGGAGGAGGCTTAACCACTTTTTACTGAATACCTGACCTGCATGGATGACATGCCAAGGTCAATAAGGATTCCGTCAACTCCAGACGAACCAACAATGAGGTCCTCATCCACGCCACCAAGAACATGCTTGATGTACTTGAAATTCTTGACGTGAGTGTATGCACGCAGTGCCCCCTGCGAGGTATCTTGGTCGTCTCCTCCATTAGCTGCCCTACTGGCAAGGAAGGCCTCGATGTGGTTCTGGCCAATCTCCAGCGCAGATGGGTCGACGTCCATGCCGATGTACAGCTCCATCTCCGGGTGCGCCTCCATCATCTATTGCACAAGCCCCAGAGGCATTCTATCAAACAGCTGGTGTGGATAAACGATCCCATAACACCATGAAGGTGACAGTAGGGAGAAGAAGCATTTCGTCAAGCAGCTGGTGGCCGCGAGCAAAGTAACGTTACTGCAAACGTCTGGTCAGGACGAGAGGGAGGGATTACTGACGGCGAGGGAGTGGCCGGCGGCGCCGAGGGTGCAGTCGACGAAGGAGCGGAGCGGGAGGGGGCGGCGGAACGCGGCGAGGACCTCGCCAAGCATGACGGGGACGTGTTGCGCGTGGAGGTGGCGGCGGTATAGGTCGGAGTCGAACGCGGCGCCGGAGCGGGTGCGCCGCTTGAGGTGCTCCTCCAGCGCCCGCCCCTGCTGCCTCTTGCCGTCCTTGGCCTTCGCCCTGGCCTTACTCTTACCACCGGCGGCTCTGCACGCGACCGCTTCGTGCTTGCGGCGGGGGGGAGCGGAAATGCCGGCGAGGGGATAAGCGGGCGGGCGGAGGTGGAAGGAGAGGAGGCGCCGGGCCGCCATCGCCATGGTCGAGGCGAGCCACAGGCGGCAGCGAGCGAGGCGCGGATAGAACGAACACCGGGACTCGGAGGCTAGCGGGCGTTTGTTTAGGCGATTGTGTAACTTATAAGACAATGGCATATTTGAGGATTGTATTTTTAATTCTAGACTGGTTAAAGAGTTTTAGACTTTAGCTTTAGCCAGCTTCTGATTATAAGAAACGGTTTGATTATATAGCTTATCGGAATATGAATAAGTTAATATTTTCTAAAATTCTAATTTATTTTTACATTCTATAACCATTAGGTTTCATAATTAAAATCTAGAATAATCTAGATTGTTTGATAGATCTTTATATTTTAAGAGTTGCTACTTCCTACACAGACTCTTGCTCTCATATCACACAGTTTAGTAACATTTGTTTTTTTACCTGATGCATGATATATGATCTTAGACTCGGTTATCATACATTATACATGAAGAACAAACGTTTAATACAAAAGAAAAAATATTTTTAATCGCTCAAAACAATTGGTGAGGAAGAATCTTTAGATGCACAAAAAATCAGTTCATTTGTACATGTACATGCACTGCTCTTACCATCTAGGGTGTTTTTGCAAGGATAAGGTATGCTGGCTTATTAAAACTCGTTGTGAATCTCTAGCCACAGCACAAGAGCAGGCAAGCCCGCAATGACCAAGCCTAGGCAACTGTATAACAAAAACACAGGGCTCCAAAGTCTAAACTCCGTAGGTTGGTCATTGGTATTTTGAAATCCACAGAAATGGCCAAGCTGCTACACAGTGAGAGAAACTAGAAGAGCAGGCTTGCTGCTACACAGATGCAGGAATTACTTTGCTTTATACTTTAAATAAAGATTGGTCCTACAAAATGAGGGGGCAGAAATAAACAAATCTTGTCCAATGACCAGCCCTCTTCCCTTTTCTCCCTATACCCCTCTCTCCTGATGGAGGCAACAAGATGGTGGAGGGGGAACGACTACAACAATTTTTTTCAGCAATAGAGTCCAGAAACCTATTATACATGGTTAAGAGGAGGCAAGCAGCAAAACAAGATTAGTTCCACTAGTACAGGTCAAATAAAAGAATCACCACACCCATGAGCTTGGTCCTATCGACGATATCATCGGCACAGTCAGCAGGGTGCAACTAAGTTAGCACAACAGAACAGTTACCAGCAATTGTGGTGCACCCTTCATCCAATCCATTCCTTGGGAGAAAAGCAAGCAGGCAGGCTTCCAAGTCATAATGTTAACGAGTGGCGAAGAATGCGAATGCCCGACGTCTTCCATCCCCAGGGCAGGACAATTCATCGGAACAATCCATCTGAACAACTTCTTAGCTAGATCCTCTAATTCAACCATCCCAAGCTTCTCCTTGGGGTGGGAGTGAGAGAGGACAGCAGCCCTGCGTACTTCCTATCTTCTTTCCACAGTATATAGCTGTACAGATGCCACTAATTTGCAGCAACTTCTGCTGCTCTTTGTCTCATCATTTCATTTACAGCAGCCCTCCTCCTGGAATCAGATTGCTGTTGCAACCGTCGAAGATGCTCTTTGAGATCCCTGTATGCGTATAGTTTCCACAAGTGGTCAGGTGTTATTCCAGATTATAAAGCTACGCACAAGCACAAGAAAGCGAGGTGGCAGAACAGAAGTGAGAAGCTCCAACTCACCTGCATCTCGGCACGCTGCATCCTGAATCCCTGCAAGCTCGGGCATGGAGCTGGAGCATGTACCACATTTTCTTGCACAGGACACATCCTCCTGAAGCACGTGTTTTGCACTGCATCCCATGACGAAACAGGCCCTTGACTTTCCGGCAGTTTGGGTATTGACAACTGCCAGAGCGGCATGTTGAGGCATGTACCAGAAGATCGAGCATCTTCCTTAACTGTAGCGTCATGAAAGAAACATCACATTAGATTATACTATATCCTGAAGGGATTCTAGAAAGTGGAACACATGAATAAATTCAAGTTTTTTCCACACGCTGCACACTAAAATATTGATAACATCATAAAAGAACTGAAATATGAAAGGCAGCCTCAAAAATTAAAGAGCACAAGTTGATTTACGTCTAGTTCAGTGCAGCATTTGATCATCAGTACAGAGTTTTATGTTGAATATTCAGGAATGCAAAAACTTCCAAAGAATGCCAGTGCCTACATCTTCCAATAATTAGAGTGCTAGCTAACATTTTAATTGCATTAACTGGATACTTTCATATCCTACAAATTTTGAACGGTGCAGGTCAGGTTCTCATTTACCATTTAGAGATAAAAAAGGGAAACTAGACAGTAATGGCAGAAACTGGCCAATACTGGTCATACTCATCAGCTAGGACTACTAGGACCAGCAACAAGCTGGCTTTTACTGGGAAATCGAGCCATATTGCAAGTTGTTTCAGGATGAGGAAAAGTAGAAACAAATGCAATGTCTATCAGTAGATGCATCCTTGAGTACTTGCTATAAATGGTCCTCACAAAGTCACAATTAGTGTCCAGTTTTTTACTGCCACAAGATGATATTATCCTACATTTACATGTAATGTTTACAGAGCAACAAGGTTACAACTATAAGGTGGTATTGTCCTATCTCTACATGGACTATTTACCATGATTTACCCTAGATTTATAAAAGGAATTTAAGTTAGCGACAGATGTCAGGTCTCTGAGCACAAAGTGCATATTTTTATTCAATTAAAATTAAATCCTCGACAATCTTCGAAGAAGATTATTAATGGGTAATATGTAAAAGG
>KE370874.1:485770-500761 GCA_000418225.1 Zizania latifolia
CGGCGGCGGCGGCGGCGGCGGCGGCGGCGGGGACGGAGATCTAGGGTTTTAGATAGAGACGGTGGGCGGGGCGAGCGGCGCTCGAATGGAAGGGGAGTCTCTGCGACTTATCAGATCCGGCTCGGAGAATGAGTATCCGCCTCCCAGAAAATCAGACGTATTATATAATACGCCTTCTAGCAAAGAAGGCGTTTGATAAGAAACCGCCTTCTCGGCAGGCGGGAGGATAAGGGTCGTTACCCCTATCCGCATCCGCGCAAAAAATTAAATTCAACACGAGACACCAAAGCGAAGCCGCTCCACTGGAGTAAGGAGTCGAGCTCGAATCCGGGTCAAGAATGGCCATGGCGGCCGTGAGGATCGGCGGCGCGCAGGGGTTCCTCCCGCCGCGGCGCCGCGCGGTTTCGTGGAGCGTTGGAGCGGGAGCGCGGCGGCCGCTGGTGGTGGTGCGGGCGTCGTACGAGGCCGGGGTCGGGGTGATGGCGACCAAGGTGGGGATGATGACCTACTTCGACCCGGCCACCGGCAAGCCGGTTCCGGTGACCATCGTCGGCTTCCGGGAGGGCGGGAACGTGGTGACGCAGGTGAAGACCGCCGCCACCGACGGCTACGACGCCGTCCAGGTCGGGTACCACGGCGTCCGCGAGGACAAGCTCACCCGCCCGGAGCTCGGCCACCTCGGCAAGGCCGGCGCGCCGCCGCTCCGCCACCTCCAGGAGTTCCGCCTACAGTCCGTCGACGCATTCAACCCCGGCCAGTCGCTTGACTGCGCCGAGCTATTCAAGGAGGGCGACCTCGTTGACATCTCCGGCAACTCCATCGGCAAGGGGTTCCAAGGTAAGCACACTCATAAAAGACTATAATTGCCATCAATTTTCACTCCCTATTCACAATGGTGGCAACCATTTCTCGTGTCTGAATTTAACAACTCTTACATTGGGAGGAAAACTTAAGAACAAGCTTGACATTTTGCAGTGTCTGTCAAATTACTACTTGCTTGCTAGTGTACGGTTTGTTCTTCGCAAGAATCACTTAGGGCTTTTCTCTTGGTTAGTGTACGACTTGCACCATGCCATTGCCAAGGCTTGGCTGGTAGCATGTCCATGGCTTGTTTTCTGATGGTTGACAGCATTGGCATGGCTTGTACCTTGTCCACACATTCTTGATAGTTCACAATTCAATTTACTGCAAACATCAGCATCACATGTAGAATTTTCATGAACTCAAGAGAAAACTCGGTGCAATTACTTTGATTTGCGACTGACGATCCGTCGATATCACAAACACTATGCATTTCCATGAATTCACTGCAAACATTGTCATCGCTCTGTTAGAATTTTCATTCAACCAAGAACACCCACAGCCCACAGCCCCCTCTGTAGCATATGCTTACCCATTTGTGCACTTGATTTGAGACTGACGATTCTTCGATATTACACAGGTGGCATTAAGAGGCACAACTTCAAGAGAGGTCTGATGACTCACGGTTCCAAGAGCCACAGAGCTCTGGGTTCCATCGGTGCCGGGACAACGCCGGGGAGGGTGTACAAGGGGAAGAAGATGCCCGGGAGGATGGGAGGAACCAAGACCAAGATCAGGAAGCTCAAGGTTGTCAAGATCGACAACGACCTCAGGGTCCTCATGATCAAGGGCGCCGTTCCAGGGAAGCCCGGGAACCTTCTCCGCATCACGCCTGCCAAGATTGTCGGCAAGAACATCCCCAAGAACTAGAATTTTTCATGTTTTATCCCCTTTTCAGCTTGGTTGTTTACTACATTGTTGCAAATTGGAGGTGTTCTTTGCCCATCTCCAAGGTTTTATATACACGCAACTTCAGTTTCGTAAAGCTAATTTTCGGGTACGACTAGAGTGCTCTCTACTCCCTATATATTGACCTCTCTGGTTCTACATTTTCTTTGGAAGAGATAGTAGAATGATGTGTCATCCTGTGCCTGGATGACAAATTTGCAAGCACATTTTATTCTGCAGATCATGAGAATGAAACAATATGTGACGGTAGCATATAACTAGCACATCTCAAGTATTGAAAACTCTAGCACGAGCTCAGTAAGCTGACAGTAAACCATATATAAAACTTTACCACCTTCTCCAACACTTGACTAATCTAAACTCTGAAAGTCAGAACCACCAACAAGAGAAGCATGACATGGCCAACCGCAGCAAGTGCAACAGCTGGAAATCAAAATGTCGAGCTTCCAACCACCGTCAAATCTAACATCTACAATATCATCAGCAATGGTACAGGGGCATAGGTTTCTTGCATCAGTCAATGCGACACATTATTAGGCCATGGGAAATTCTCACACAAGTCACCGAAGCTGGTAGTCTACGATAGAACAAGGCCTACAACCGACAAAGTAACAGTTTCAACGAAATTAGGAGTTCCATGGCCATGAATATAGAGATTTACTTGCCCAAACTACTATGTACAAGTGATGCATCACTTCTCAATCTGCACAGATATAGCAAATGACAAATCAAGTTAGAACAGCCTTTGTTGAGGAAAACCAGTATATAGACAACACTTTGTTATTTATATATTCAAGATTCAAGAATAAGAAAAGAGAGGGAAAGTTCTAGGCAAACCCCCATCTCGATCCCCTAACACACACCACCACCATATCCTCCACAGGCTGATGACACAATCAGGTCCACAATTTAAGGAATAGTTTCCTTAACCATCTAAAGCTACTGTACTGTGGCAACCTAAAGCGTAATTATCTGATAAAATTTCTTTATTCAGCAAGTTAAGAGCACGGCATGCCATCTACTCTTGATGCCGGTCACTCAATTTCTGTACTTTCATGTTTTGATTTTCCATGCTCAGACTTGCTTTTAAGTCTGAAAATAAATATATTGAATTTTATTTTGTACATAGGTACCATAGGTAAGGACTAAGGAGTGCATGGAAAAAAGCTATTCATGTGCTTGAATCTTGATTAATGGCTCTTGTTGGGTTTCAACTCTAGCCTACTTCAACTTGCTTAGGATTAAAAGACTTTGTTGTTGTTGTATAAATACCACAGGTACCAACTACCAAGCTCATGTAACAGTAGAGATGCATTCTGAGATGCCAATTCGAGTGCCTAATGATGGAGTATTGGACTAACATCCAGCTACAATCTTCTTAAGCATTATCTGGGGAAATAGGCAGCTTGTAGTGGATAAAACATCTAATGGTGCAAGAAAAGTGTGTGACAAACACATTACACTCATTTACCAACCTCCATGTCAACAGTTTCATAACGAAATAGCTTTGAAGCAGTTTCTCTGGTATGCTCATTAAAATTACCTTGGGCAGTACCGTCAATATCTGATTAATCACTTCCAAAATCTTCATAACTAACACCCTCAGATATGGTATCTAGCTGACTATTTCCTATTTCTGACAATAGCAAGAGAAACATTAGCTAGATTGAGCATTACATAAAACCAACAAGGCCTCAGGGCTGTACACTCAAGTCAATATTTTCTTATCTCGCCTGCCTTATTTGGTGTGAGGGGTGGGGTGTACTGTGGTGGTGGATGAGGATGAAAAGTACCAAGGAAGAGGGAACGTGGCTAGTTACCTGTATGTTCTCCAGGACTAGGCTCTGAGAAGTTATTTGGCTCAGATGGGATGAAAGGGGATCTGCCATAATTCTCTAATATTTCTACAGGCAACCCAAAATAAAAGATGTATTTATACATTACACAGCAAAGTGCAGTACTGAAGAAAAGGAACATTGAAAAAAATCAGCAATAACCCAGAAAAATTACCTGCACTTTGGCTAAAATCTTCTGTTAAATCCGAAAAACTGAAATTTCGAGGAATCTGGCTCAAGAATCCAAAAGATGATGAATCCATGTCCAAAATTGGATCACCTAGTGGCTGTCCATTCAGCTCAGAGCTGCTAAAGGATTCACCAGAGGCATCCCCAATTGACACACATGGTTCTAGAAAAGTATTCTCATTGCAGAAAGCAAAATCTGAATTGTTTGAGTAGTTTGACTCTGTCTTAATTGCTGTCCCATTGTCTCCATTAAACCGCCCAACAGTTGAATTATGTGCTGCCAATAGGCTAGCAGAAGCATCCATACTGCTGGGAAGACCATGAACAACTTTACTAGCATAGATAAATTGGTCACCAGATGGTGTGCCATTTACTATACCACTGGAACTTCCATTCGGCAGCAAGCTATCTGGCATTGCAGTGTTGGCAGTAGTGTCTGGCAAAAAGCATGCATTTTGGTTCACTGAGACAGTCAACAATGAACTATATTAGAACATACTAAAATTTGGTCTAGACTTGACAAAAGTTACAAATTTGGTTCACTGAGACAGGCAACAATGAAGCTGCATTGGCTCGGTAGGAAAATAGCATGTTACATTAAAAAAACTAACAGAACTGCCTGTAGAAGACTCTGAAAGCACAGCAGTAACTAGTAAATACAGTGGCCTAGAAACAATTTAATATGATTTCCTTGGAAGGTGGGAAGGGCTAGGGCTTAAGAAGTTAAGAAGAGCCAAACTGCCAATTTTGCAGCTTGCAAGTGGTCTAAATGCATTTATTATACCAAGAAACACTACTGGCAAGCCCCAGCAATGAATTCTTCAGATTGTTTCGCTAATACAAAGAAATGGAAATCACTCTACCTCTACAGAAAAACAGCTATATTCCCACAATAAGAGGGTAAACAATCTCTAATAAAATAAATTAAGAGAGATTTGTTGAACTGAAGCAAGTTAGCATCACTGTATAGGCAGCTGATGAAAAAAATACTTACATGTGCCTGAGTTAGATCCATTAGGAATAGCGGGAAGCATAGAAGGTGCTCCAGATCGCTGCTCTTTACACATGAGCCGATGCTGATCCTCCAGGAGTCTGTTGAATGCCATGATTTGATTCTTAAGCATAAGCCTCACATAGTATGCCTTAAAAAACTCACGATTCTCTTCCTCAAGTTTCTGCCAGACTGGAGAAAAGAACAATGATAAAGAGACAAATCATTTGTGTTTTACCAATAAAAAAAGCAGTGGACAACAAATTGTTTATGAACTCATTAATGTTTTCCAAATTGTATTAGAAAGCCACATTCTTCTCCTGTGCTAACAATTGGCTCATAACAGTTCAAAGGTTAGTGCAATTTACATGTTAATAGATTCAATTTAAAGCACCATGTATGATATGCAGATTTGCAAAGGAAGAGTCAACAAAATTATAGTTGAAATGCACTTAGTTATGAAACCTAAGGCCAACATGTGAAGCTAATGTGCACAACAAGGAAAGGAAAATTTGTATGTGTAAGGGTATTACCAAGCTCAGTAAAACTAGGCTCTATTTTTGCCTGCAAAGATAGAGTCTCAACCACTTCTTTCTGGTTCATATAAAGCTGAAGACATCGTTCAATGAGATTTTGGACCTGTAAAACAGTTTTTGTATGAGGGCTTACTGCTTCAAGAATACACATACAAAGTAGAACTACAGAGTAAAGTTACCAGCATCTATTCTTTTATCAAACAAATGAAACCAAATTGTGAATACAATGCAATCTCAGAGTCAAACACATGTAAATAAACATAAGGCAGATATATGCATGCGACAATGTCGGAAACTAAATGAGGGAATACAAGCAATGATAAGGAAATGCAACAAAAAAGGCATGGCTTACACATTTAAAAAGGAAAGGTAAGAGAAAGAGACAACTTGGAAGATTTGTCTGTGTAGTCTCTGCAATTTATTTTCCAAAAATTCGTTCTTAGTTAAAACCACATGCTTTTACACCAAACCAGATATTGAAGAAAGTGCATGTTGCCTACTGAGGATTGACTAGCAGAAAAGGAAATAAAAACACGAAGAGTGCCAAGTGTACAATCAATGTCACAATTCCGCTTTTTGAGATTTTCCAGTTTCAATAAATAAATGGCGCCACATGCTTTTCCTTCCACAACAACAAAACCTTTCAATCCCAAGCAAGTTGGAATAGGCTAGAATTGACACCCAACAGGAGCTATTAATCAAGGTTCGGGCACATGAATAGCTTCTCTCCATGCACTCCTATTCAAGGCTAAATCTTTGAGAATATTCCGTTCTTTCAAGTCTCTTTTTATTGCCTCCTCCCAAGCCAATTTCGGTCTTCCCCTGCCTATCATCACACTATTGTCGCACATCAAGATTCCACTATGCACTAGTTTCTCTGGAGTTCTCCGTTGGACATGTCCAAACCATCTCAACTGTGTTGGACAAGCTTTTCTTCAATTGGTGCTACCCCTAGTCTATCGCGTATATCATCATTCCAAACTCGATCTATTCTTGTGTGCCCACAAATCCAACGTAACATACGCATTTCTACAACACTTAACTATTGAGCATGCCGTCTTTTTGTAGGCTAACATTCTGCACCATACAATATTGCAGGTCTAATCGATGTTCTATAAAATTTGCCTTTTAGCTTCTTCGGTACCCTCTTGTCACAAAGAATGTCAGATGCTTGTCGCCACTTCAACCATTTGGCTTTGATTCTATGGCTAACATCTTCATCAATATCCCCGTCTCTTTAAAGTATTGATCCCAAATATCAAAAGGTATCCTTTTCCTTCATGCTTTTCCTTCATGTACATTTTTTCAGATGAAAAACCCTAGTGGCATCCACAACTAATTAGTCACTCCTCCCTTTCCCCTTCATCCCTTCTAACTGTTTTCCTCCTCTCATTCCCCAACAACCCTGCAGTGATGACTCCTGAACATGATCTTTAACTAAAGCCCAGAATGGGATCGCCAGAGATACCTAAAGTAGAAACTAGCCCTAGTACACCATAAAAGCCTAAACGAGGTCATACTGCAATACAGACATTTATCAGTCATGTCATTCCTTTCAATTATCAACGGTAAAAGGTTATATATAAGCATATGTACAGCAACATGCGGTTCAATTAAACTTTTTCTCTGCATGAAACGCATAACCTAAAAATGGTTGGAAAAGGGGAGAGAAATAACACATCTCACGCATATAGCAAGAGCAGGGGAAAATTTGCCATAAGAAAAGGTTGGAATCAGGGTTGCTCACGAGCTGTATGTCCTGGCGAGAGACCTTCCGGACATCTTCTCCTCCAGACATGCCTGACGCCTCTCTCATCTCCTGCCCTAACCAATCCCTTCCAAGTTCCAATCCCGCTCGCCAACCCAAACCTAGCAAAAGAAGAAACAAAAAAACAGCCGCGAACAACGATCAAACCACGGAGCCGATTCCAGCACAAAACGACACCAGCAACGACGCCCCATCTGATCCCGCCGCCTCGGCCCGGGGATCAAACCGAGCCTCGCCTCGCCTCCACTTACCTCGACACCGGGGGGCGCAAGCAGGAGAAGAACAAGCGCGCGCTTGCCGCTCGGCCGCGAGGCAGGGAGCGGGAGGCGGAGGGGCCGCGCGTGATCCGATCGCGCGGAGACGAGGAAAGCGACGGCGCGAGCAGACGCGACGGAAGAGGAGAGAGAGAAGGGGGGAGGGGGAGAGAAATCAGAAAAGCCCACCAGGTAGGCGAAAAGAAGAACGGGTGCGCGGTGCAGTGACGTGCTTTGCCTTGCTGTTAATCCGCTGGGCTGGGTTCACCGATGCGTTATTCGGTTTTGTTTTTTTCAAGTGGGAAGGATGCAAGTGGTGGGCCTGGGCCCCGGTGGCGTGGCGTCCAGATTCCTCCTCGTTGCAGCTAATGTGGGACAATCACCTTTCACTTCCGTGAATGTTTTTTCCTTCCTTTAGCAATTGAAACCTGGTCTAGGGATGTCAATTGGTCTGTGACATGGATCATGGTCGCATGCCAAACTAGGCCTTATCAATTAAAACTTGCATATGTGCTCTAATAAGTAACATATACCACATAAAATAGATACACTATAAAAAATTCATGATAAATCTAATTATACTAATTTGATATCAAAATCACTATTATTAGTAGTAGTAGTATTCTATAAATTTGATCAAACTTAACCTAGTTTGATTTTGGACAAAACTTAAAAGTAAACTAATATTGGAAAGAAGGCAGTAGTTTTCTTTGAAAATCCCTTGTTCCAAAAAGGACCTAACATGGATTGAGAAATCAATTACCGATATGTTTAAAATCGACAAATTTACGCACCCAACACTCACAAAAAGAAATGCACATATATATTACTTTGCCTATTCTTTTTTTCCCCGAGTAACACCATGCCCTCCATGCAAATGCCACATCAACAATTCTAATCACCGGCCTTGCATGATCGCATCCTAGCATGCGACGCAACGCTGACTCTGTTCAGCATCGAAACTTGCAGCAAACATACATCCTGTAGAAAAACTTCACACAAGACAAAAATGGAGAGGCCAAGGCTCGACCTTGACATCTACTCCCTCCTTTACTTACATATTATATAAGTTGGTTGTCTTCAAACTTCTTAAACTTTAAGAAATTTTATTAAAAATATGAGAATAATTATAATATTAAATTAGTTTCATTAAATCTATCTATATAATATATTTATTTGATAATGTTAATTAAATCTATCTATATAATATATTTATTTGATAATGTTAATGCATTTTTTAAAAACTTTGTCAAAATTAAAAAAAGTTTCAAATAACTTGTAATATAAAGCGGAGGAGGGAGTATAGACCAAGAGCAAGGTCTCTTTCAGCGCCGGATATTGCTCACCTCCCACATGGCAAAGGCGACGACATGGCGCCAAACGGGTCAATCAACAGACGGTTCAGCATCCATGCAGACATGAATCAGCTTCTGCTGGTACTGCCCGAAGACCTCGCTGACCGCGATCAGGTCCTCGTCGTCCACGTTCTTGGAAGGGAACCGAAGCCTGTGGCTCTGCTCCGACGTTGGTCCCGACGAGTCGTCCGAAGGCTCTGGTTCTGCGGTTATTTGCGAGCAGATCTCATGGCACGCGAGCAGGAACATCGCCGCGGTGTCTGGCCGCCGGTTTCTGCGTAGTGTTTCCAAAGCCTCCGGTAGTGCTCCGGCAGCAACGTATAGTATTAGAGCTCTGTGGAAGAACAAACGAGATGTTGGTATACAGGAGCGATGGGTTTTGTTGGGCTCCAGTAGCCGTAGGGGGATCAACATACCTCCACATATTAAGTTCACCGTGAAGAACATAATCAGCCCACCTCTGGAGTACCCTGCAGGAGTTAGGCACAACACGTCAGACTAACCGTAGCGCATCAAGAAAAAGGAGAACAAAACCGTTGCCACTCTATTACTCTAAGAGTATATTTGAAGGAGCTTCAGATTCTGAGAAGCAGCTGATGAGTATCTAGCTTATAAGAATCTAAAGAAGTTAGTGTTTTCCAGCTTCTGGATTCTAATTTATTTTTAGATTCTGTAACTATTGAGTTTTATAATCTAAGTCTAGAATTTGAACCATCCAGGGAAGCTCTAGATTCTGGAAATAACTACAACTACAAAAAGTTCTCTCAAACATGCCCTAAACCGTTAGTGGCTATCATCTCCAAGCAAGATTTTGTAGCTTAAGTTTCGTCTACAGAAAAGGCATATCCTCTTGATATCATGAAACTAGCACAAACATTTTTCGGACAAAGCATACTTGCTATCTGTGGGTACAAGAGATAATCCAGAAATTATATACATAAAATGAATATTACAACAACTAAACCAAACAAGTCAACACCACATTCTCATTATTATTGCAGTTGGGAGTGTTTGTGTTGACATGGAATAAGATGAATTTTGCAAGTATACTTTGGCACAATTAAAAACACATTAGCTCAGCCAATTTTTGTATTTTTCCTACAGAGTACCTTGCATAATCAGAACCATGCAAATGACTTGCAGCCAAAGTTGCAGCATCAACCCAGCAATCAGCATCTTGAAGCTGAAACATAAATCGGCATCTACATTGTAGACCAGGCTAAAATTAAGCAAAAAAATAAAAAAATCCAAAAATAGCCAGTTATAACCTGAGAACATGCTTCCTGATATCTTCCCACAGCACAAAGAAGATGTGTGCCACACAGTGATTTGTCTGTTCTGACCATATTGGCTGCGACAACCTACAAGAGATCATAACTAAATTAAGATCTTTGTGAATACGAAGCCATAACCCATATTGGTTTTGCCAAAAGCACTTTTAACTCAAAACAAAGGACAAATATGAAAGGTTGTGCCTTCAAGCTCTTTTGGGTACAAGGAAATCCTTTTGAGGGCATGATATTTCAAGGACTATCAAGAAAAAAAAGTCGATATGGATTCATGGACACTATTTGGATGTGTAGTGTACATGCTTCTATGATATGAGCAAACAAGAAGGGAAGGTGCAGGAGGTACATGGTGGTCACACTGTCACATAGATGATCAAAGATTAGTACTGAAGTTTTACTTCATGTTGAACATGCTATAGAATACTGCAATTTCATTCTAGCAAATCATGTGTTCCACTAATCCTTCTAACTTTCTATTAAGAGGTTTTATACAATTATAATATTACATAATTGCATTGTTAATAAATTCCGTATGTTATTTTCATGGCCATGACCAACCCAGATAATTTAAACTACATCAAAAGGTTCGATAGCTATGCATACGAAAAGCAAGATTCTTTTTGGACTAAATAAGGTGACTATGTAAACTCACCTTGACTGCAAGTTCATGTAAAGATCGTGACACCGCAGATGATAACACAGCTGCTCTTAATGCATTTGGGTAAAAATTTGACCCTTCAGGAGGTGTTGAAAGTAACAAGGATACCTCAGCTTCCAAATTTCCGAGAGAGACAAGCCTGAGTACAAAGGTTGTGAAAAACAAAATACACGGCACAAACAATTAGCCAGATGTGCATTGGGTTTCATAAATTACAAGGCAGCACAGATGGTTCTTACTCATGCACACGCTTTTGCAAAGCCTCTTCGCCATCAAGCTTGTCATGCCAAGGTATCCTTTCATTTGCATTGAACCACAATTGCTCTTGCTTAAATGCCATTGAACTTAATTGCCCACAATTCTGTACGGTGGATAAACAACTAAATTCAAAAGTAGACAAATATATGGATGCTGGAAATTACAACACATCAGATTCAAATATTACCATAGCATCTTTTGTGATATTTCTGGCTACAGATCTCTCACTTGAAGATGATGCCCTGTTCAATGTGGAGGCTTGTTCAGAATCAGGATGCACATTTGATTCTGAGCCCTTCTCGGTTGATTTACTTGTTGATTTTTCCAGGAAATGACGAAGAGCTTGAGGCAGCTGCAGCCAGAAAAGTGCTTCTTGGAAATCACCAAAAACCGCAGCAGCAAATGCAAACCTTGCACATGTTCCTTTATTCACTATAGCTGAATATAATTTGGTTCTTCCATCATCAAGAATGCAACCTTCTCAACAAACAGAAAACAGAATCTCCCCATCATTTATGCTATATCATATTATTATCTAATAAAAAACAAGATGATGGCATACCCTCCTTTCTATATGGTTCCAATACTTTGAGCAGCAATTCAGCCACTACAGAATCACCAATAGGAGGTAGGGTTGTCTCAATCATGTAACTACGAAGATCTCCAAAAGTTGCTGGTGCTGCCTTAAAGCTGCTACTAGCTAATTTATCACCATTATTGCATTCAAACCAAGAAGGCTTCACACCAAGTTGCAGGATCATCTGCAAAGCCTGAGACAAAAATATAAGTGCTGTTGTAGTACTCCAGTCGACTTCAAAATTGAAGGTGGGAAACACCATGCTCAACATAAAAATGTTATTTGAAGAATTTGATCACAACCACTGTTGCCTACTGTGTTTGCCGATTTTAAAATGGTGATTGACTGAATTCTATAAGGAAAGAATAAAATCTGCAAGCAACATTTCAAGAACATGAAGGTAAATGTGATTCATGAAATAATTCTTAGATAGATACCTTATTATATAATAAAACATATATATGACACAGAGTATATACATGATAAAAAATATCACTTTCCAAAAAACTATATGCACCATACCAAAGCATGTGCTGTTGGAAATAGTATTGGAAGGCACAGTGGCATTGGCCTAAACCTCTCTCTTGTAGTCACTGGTGTCAAAGCAGAACTGGCCTTAGCATCGCTGGTAGATAAAAAAAATGAAAAAAACAAAGGTTACAAAACGATTGACATGTATGATTTATAAAAGGGAAAACAAAGAACAACAGATCAAAATCATAACCACATAAAACAAGCATCATGCCAAACTATTAAGGTCTAAAGCATCATAAAAGGACTGGTGTATTCAAATCATATTCTCAACAGACTCCAATGCCTGCTTGCAATTCAGCTTCTCAAGTTGGATTGAGTTTAGTGCTCTGTGTGTTGTTCATAGGTCTGTCTATATTCTCCTTTGATCTATCTTTACGCTCGTAATCTCTTTATCACAGTTCTCACAAAATGGAGCAGATTATTTTTAGCATAAGGTTTAATTGATTCAATGTTCACTCCTACCATGCTATGCACCAACTGCAGATTATAAACAAAATCAAGTTATATTATAAAGGTATTGCATGCTCATAGATTCCTTTAGAACTCACAATCATGCTAAAACATGTGTTAGATGCAATAACAAGGTATTTAAGAGCCCATGAAAGGCATAAATAAAAGCTCCATACATATTATGGTGTCCCCAGTCATTACTACAAAATTTTAATAAATGACAGGTATAACCTTGAAACAAGTGTGAAGTCAGCGTAATGATAATAAAATGTAAAATTAAAATGACATACATGTTAACCTCAATCAGCCAGAAGCCACTATCAGCTCCAGCAATGCACAATACAAGTGGTTCATCCTTCTTTGTTTGGGTTGATAACCAATCAAGCTCCAAGACAAGGGTACCAGGAGACTGTGGCTGAAGAAGTGCATTTGCCAAGGGATCTGCACTATCCTAAAACGTAGTTCCTGACCTCAGTACAGTTTCAACTAGTTCCATAGGAAAGTTGTACAGATATGTTGAGAAGCAAAAGTCAAAAGACCATATGTATATTGAAAATGAACAACAAAACATGCATGGATTAGATTTAAGATGAAAAAGGAGTGCACACAATTTATTACACATCAAGTTGTTAAACTAGAGTAATCTACATAGTACACAATAAGATAACCTTTTTTCTCTAATGCAAAACAGACTCGAATGAAAAGTATCATATGCTTTTGGCAATGAGTATGAGATCTAGGACAACCTTTGTTTTTACTTACCAGGTCAAATATTGAGAATGTATTATCATAGAACAGCACAGCAATGCGTCCTCTACTACGATCACCATGGACGACAGGAGAAAACTTTATCCTCCTAATGCCTTCCCTGTGAGTGCTAAAAGAAGAAGAAAGACATGTTGTAACATCCCACCATCTAATATTACCTGATCTATCACCCATCACCTGAAAGTAATTGTTAAAAGCAATAATTTGTGGTCATATTTTCCCAGGATAAATCACCTCACATATCAAAAAATACGGGAAGATGGAACTTGGAAAATATGATGGTGTACATACAACAATGGGGAAGGCGATAAGCCATAGCAGTTGTTAGAATAGCAGCAACTTGTATTCCCTTGGGGGCAACCAGACAACACATATACAAGAGAAGGAAAGGAGGATATGCACAAAGCCCCTTATACTCTGGGGATATTACACAAAACAATATATATCTCTAACACCCCCCTTCAAACTCATGGGGGATCAACCACACTGAGTTTGAAGAGATAGAACCTGTGCTGAGCTATACTCTGTGCCTTCGTGAAGAAATCAGCCAACTGAAGCTCGAAAGGAACATACTGAAGAGCAATCACCTCATCTTGTACCTGTGTCCGTGTGTAAGAGGCATCAACCCCAATATGCTTAGTAAGCTCATGCCTCACCGGATCCCGAGCAATATTGATAGCACCTGTACTGTCTGAGTAAAGAGGAGTAAGCGCAGGAGAAGAAACACTAAAATCCTCAAGTAACCATCGTAACCAACTGAGCTCCGCTGTCAACAGCGCCATGGCCCGTAACTCAGCCTCTGCACTAGAACGAGAAACTGCGATCTGCTTTTTAGTCTTTCATGCAATGAGAGAACCACCAAGAAAAACGCAGTAGGCAAAAAGAGACCGACGATCAGAAGGATCGCTAGCCCAAGTAGCATCAGAATATGCATGAAGCTGTAAAGAGCTAGAGCGTGGAAAGAAGAGACGACGAGAGATCGTCCCACGAAGGTAGCGCAAAACACGCAGGAGATGACTATAGTGGAGCTGAGTAGGAGCGGAAACAAACTGACTGAGGATGTGCACAGCATGAGAAATGTCAGGACGAGTGACACCAAGGTAGACAAGACTCCCAACAAGATGGCGATAGCGAGTGGGGTCCACAAGAGGCTCACCATCAGAGAGCCGAAGCTTAAGATTAAGCTCCATAGGAGTCTCAACAGTGCGCTCATCATTGAGAGTAGCACGATGAAGAAGATCCTGAATATACTTCTCTTGGGACAGAAAGAAGCCCTCCGCGGTAGAAGAAATCTCAATCCCAAGGAAGTAACGAAGAGGACCAAGATCGGACATAAGAAACTACTCATTGAGACGAGCCTTCACAAAGGCAATATACTCAGAATCATCTACTGTAATGATCATATCATCAACATATGAGAGAAGAAGAGTCCGACCATGAGAGGAAGTGTGAACAAAGAGCGCAGGATCATGAGCACTAGCAGAAAAACTAGCAGCAATGATCACAGAAGAAAAGCGCTTAAACCAAGCACGAGGGGCTTGCTTAAGACCATATAGAGAGCGACGGAGACGACAAACCGTACCCTCAGGAACAGAATACCCAGGTGGTGGGCGCATGTAGACCTCATGCAACTCACTATTAAGAAAGACATTCTTGACATCAAGCTGAGAGATAGACCACTGACGCACAGAAGCAACAGCAAGAAGAGTGCGTACTGTAGTCATGTGGGCTACTGGAGCAAAAGTCTCATCATAGTCAC
>KE370874.1:509811-526521 GCA_000418225.1 Zizania latifolia
ACAAGTGGTTCATCCTTCTTTGTTTGGGTTGATAACCAATCAAGCTCCAAGACAAGGGTACCAGGAGACTGTGGCTGAAGAAGTGCATTTGCCAAGGGATCTGCACTATCCTAAAACGTAGTTCCTGACCTCAGTACAGTTTCAACTAGTTCCATAGGAAAGTTGTACAGATAGTTGAGAAGCAAAAGTCAAAAGACCATATGTATATTGAAAATGAACAACAAAACATGCGTGGATTAGATTTAAGATGAAAAAGGAGTGCACACAATTTATTACACATCAAGTTGTTAAACTAGAGTAATCTACATAGTACACAATAAGATAACCTTTTTTCTCTAATGCAAAACAGACTCGAATGAAAAGTATCATATGCTTTTGGCAATGAGTATGAGATCTAGGACAACCTTTGTTTTTACTTACCAGGTCAAATATTGAGAATGCATTATCATAGAACAGCACAGCAATGCGTCCTCTACTACGATCACCATGGACAACAGGAGAAAACTTTATCCTCCTAATGCCTTCCCTGTGAGTGCTAAAAGAAGAAAGGCCTGTTGTAACATCCCACCATCTAATATTACCTGATCTATCACCCATCACCTGAAAGTAATTGTTAAAAGCAATAATTTGTGGTCATATTTTCCCAGGATAAATCACCTCACATATCAAAAAATACGGGAAGATGGAACTTGGAAAATATGACGGTGTACATACAACATGGGGAAGGCGATAAGCCATAGCAGTAACTAAGCCATCTGCAGACGCAAATGATGATGAGGGCCACTTTGGCCTGAAAACAATTGTAAGTGTAACCTTATGGATCAATGGATCATACATAGATGTGATTACCATGCAGTATGGTGATAAAAAGGTTGAACATAAAAAAAAACTACATCATGCATATAAGCAGAAACTACATAAGTGAGTCCAGCATGGAAACAGAACCAATACATTTACTTCAGTTTAGTTCAAGCTTGTTAAACTTAACAAGAGTCTTCAATCTCGCAATCAAAAAAAAATGATGCACAAATAGCACAATATTTTGCCTCAGCTTCCTATCATCTTACTCGAACATCAAAGCCAACCATACTCTCTTTACTCTACAACCAGTACTGCTTACTTATAATACAAATAAAGACTTAGAAAATGTCCAATTTATCACTGTCATGTGACCTCAGGAGTCAGGCCACACATTTCATCCTCAGAGGCACACAATAGATGGTAACTATCCCAATTTATACTACTCTGTGATGGTACTGAACCAATTCTCCATTTACTTTATGCCATAAATCTAAAGGCAGCAAGAATCTAATGTCTGGTTTGGGATAGCTCATGAAATACTAATCATCCTGAGAAATATAAAGTGCATCTTGATGAATACAATAAACTGAAGGAGGAACCAGAACACTATATCATTTCTAATAAATATACTTGTAATAACTATCTTTTGGTGTGTTATGGTTACCATTACAAAAGGCGGGAAGATTCAATGGACCAGACAATCGAGAGGTAAAAGGAATGTTAATATTGGACAAATCAGATAGCTAGTGGCCGCAGAAAAGTCGGGGATGGTGATAACAGATTACATTCACTGTCTGCGTAATTGCATCTTACAATACAAATTTTAATCACCAGCACATCAAATATCATGATGATCTATTAGAATTTAGTTGAGGTCTACATGAATTGAATTATGCTTGTCTGTGTAAATAAAAAACAAGTAGCCAAAAAAGAATATAATATACTTTGTATAATTGTATAGTACTATATCATCTGAGGATCTCTTCATTGTTGACAGCTATAACCTCAGCAATTTGAGTACCTGAAATCCCGTATCCGCCGTCCATGTACTTCAAACACACCAAGAGCACCATTGACTAGTGCAAAAGAAAAACTTTCAGATGTTTCATCGGTACTTTCTGCACCAGTAACCTCTGCAAGAAAGAATAGATCCAGTAATCTCACAATAAATCAGGCAAAAATACACATGGAGTAGAGTAGAAAGCCGATAAAGATAGTAAACAAACAAAATATGATTCTGCTTGTCAGTGAAAGTTATACCTGCTGATCGCTCCTTGGAGGCTGATGATTGCATAGATGCGGCATTTTGACCTGGCCGGGGAGCAGATGGCAAAGTCCATTCTAACACCATAAACGGAAGAGCCAAGGACCTAAGCTACAAACAGTGGTAAAAAATGGAGATGGCTGTAATTTCTATTTACAGAAGCTACCCGGTGAGCCCATGGACCGTGGTATCCTTTTGCGTAAATCAATGTCAACCTTAGAACTATAGTAAATTAGTAATTGTACCTCTGTTGAGGCATAACAGTCAGCTACATGAATCTATCATGAAATCTATTCGCTCTGACTAGCATAATGCATAAAGCAAAAACTGATTTAATTTAAAGGGGGTGTCTACATTTGTAAAAAGAGCTAATAATTGATTCTTAGTTTGCAAGATTATAGGGCGGGCAAACAAAGGAGTACCATCATGGGGTTCTTTGTCATAGCCCACACTTCAACAGGAGCGTCATGAAACAGTATCAAGAGGTACCTGACAAAGTAAAATTATGATTGAGAAACAATGAAAAATATAGCCGTGATAATGTGCCAAATCCATGCCCATTGCGAAAGGTTAAGGAAAGTTGTGGGAACAAAAAGGATATTGATATAGGTAAAAGACATAAGAGTATAAGACCACCTTCCGGACGAGGAAGCCCTCAATGCTCTTATCGGTGCACGTTCAGGCTTTTGAAGTGCACGGAATGAGCGATTTAGTCCACTTCTGATGCATGTAATAACAAGCTTATTATAGTACCCTCCACTTTTATCATTAGCCTGTATTAGTCAAACCAACGATAATATTAACATCAGGGGGATATTGGAAACAAATCAAGAAACAGAACAGCATCAGAGATTCCAGTAATGAAGCAGGAGTGCAAAAGAAGCCAGTGAGTACCTTATTCAGAAAGACATTATTACTAATTTTGATTGCCATGAGTTAATTGGCAATCCCATTGTTGAAAAACATAGGTATTTGATTGCCAACCAAATTTCGTAATATAAAATACAAGAATTGTAAATCATCAGAAGTAACAAGGGAGCACCTGAGTATATGAGAACGAAACAAGCTGTGAATTTCCAAGCCATCTTAATCCTCTGACAGTACTGCTATGGACAGCAAAGCTAACAGACACTGCATTCGCTAAAACATCAACAACGTCAACAGTCCCATCCTGAGTTCCTAGAGCAACAAGTGGTACTGCTGGAGCAGGATTGTTTCCACCACCTTCGGAAAGAAAGAAATGTTCGCTGTTATGGGAATGTGGAAGAAACTTAGAATCTAAATATAAATTCAGAAAACAGCACGACATTATGGTCATGAGCATACGGGCTACTGTGGCAAGTAAAGAAGGGGATGGCACAGCTAGTGTAGTCACAGTAGAGGACAAAAGATGAAGCTGGCCCATTAAATTAATCTGCAGAAGCATAGCAAATATGAGCAAACCAGAGAAGGGAAGAACAGAAGCACCAGGACTAAGGGATATTGATTTAGATGATTAAACAGGCACACCACAATCCTGGCAATTTAGAATATTCAAGCTGTGTATGAAAGTATAGGGAATTCAGATTCCGTTGAACCGTTGAACCACTACCCCCATGATGATACCCTAACAAGAGTAACAAAGACAAAGAGGCTTATACACAACCTTTACAGTAAAATCAAGTACATTGGAGCGTGGATTGGAAATTCCAGCATCACTATGATTCGAAGTACCTGGTCCCTTCCCAACATTAGTGGCAGAAAGGAATAATCAGTAAATTAAACAGTTGAGAGCCAGAAATAGCTTTTTCACTGAACTGACCACACTGGTTCACACCTAGTTTAACTTTGTTAGAACATGCAGGCTTGTCAAAAGTCAAATGCCAGGACCAGATTTTGCCATCTTCAAAGATCGAAGTTAGATATGTCATGGTCCCATCATACATATTTTGGATTGAATTTGTATTAGGGATGACAGAATGAGTATATTGCATTTGTCCGAAATCCTGTGATTGCTTGGCGATGTTACGGAAAATAGACTCTGACTGCCAGATTGTAGTAGCAAGAACAGCTGGGGGTGGAACAATGGTACCAATTGAAGGCATGAGCTCTTCCACTGCACATAACAAACGCACTTGTTCATCCCTACAACCAGAAAACAAAAACACAAGAGAAACTTAATATACTAGAAAGCAGCATTGCTCTTGTGACATTTATGTACAAATGTAATGAAAATATGTTGGTGCATATATTGTGAATTACATATGTCAGTAAACAAGAACAGATTGTAAACATATATAGAATAATGGTGTAATGACATGAATAAATGTATGATCTTGCTAGTGATATGTCCCTGATTAACAAACAGATCAATGGTCATCTACACACATACCTATACTGATTGTTCATTCATTTTACATGCAACATAACTGAAACTCCAATGGTTGCATAGCCATTCTAAGTTCATCAGCACACTCCCAAGGATGTATAGAATTCATTACTTACAGCATTTTAGATTCTGTTTTGTTCCTGCGTTTTTATATGTAGGCTATTGGTTGCACTTTTCTGCAGTGATGCACTTGACCACCACACCCTACTTGCAAATTAGTTCATATGAGTTTGGAAATTTGGTCACAATCTGATTTACTGTATTTTGTTACATTCCAAGTCTACAGTATCCAGAATCCAGATGAAGAGTACGACTGTAAACTCACTCCTTGCGCTTCCAGATACTCAGCTTGCCATCAAGGTGCGTGCAGTAGAGCAGGTCGAGATCAGGATCAGCCATAACATCCGAAAACCTGCCGAAGCCCCTGGGCAATGGAGTGACGGACAGAGCAGTACTGTAGTTGAGGTCAAAGACGATGAGCTCCCGCGGGAACGTGGCATACAGAATGTTTCTCCACAGCGGGGAGAAGCAGAACCTCGCCGCGAAGACTGGGAACGCAGCGAGCGCCGGGGAGGGCGCGGGCGCCGCTATCTCCTTTTCCAGCCTTTGCAACTCTGCAACGTCGCTGGCGCCGCAGGTCACCCGGTGCTCCTGGAGTGAGATGTCGGAGTCCGGCCGCGGGATGGCGGAGAGAAGAAAACCCCGGAGGCCGAGCGCGCAGAGATGTCTAGCGTCGAAGGGGTCACGGCGGAGGCAGGAGAGGTACTCGGGGGAGGCGTCGAACATCCAGAGGACGCGCGGGTTGTTGGATGTCTCCCAGAAGCAGAGCAGAGAGGGCCCGTGGATGGCAGCGAGGAGCCAACCTGAGGCGTGGTGGATCCAGCAGAGGTCCTGGACGCCTCCGCCGGAGCCGGGCGCGACCCCGCGGGTCTCGTCCAGGTTGAGCCAGTGCAGGACGAGGCGCGAGCGGGCATCCCAGACGGCCATTCGGCCGTGGCGGTCGCCAGTGGCGAGGCGGAGCGGGCGGTGGTCGTCGTTGTCTACTTGTCTCCATCATCACCATTCACCAACTGCAAGGGAAGACACGCTGGGGGGCGCCCAGCGGACCGCGGTGACGAAGGAGGCGAAGGAGGGGGAAGGCATGGAGAGGACGCAGAGGAGCTGCATGGAGCGCGGGTCTGTGACAACGACGCTGCTTCCGGCGCCGTGCGCGAGGAGGCCGGAGGGGCTGAGGTCGATGCAGCCGCCGTTGCCGCGGCCCGGAGGGCCCGGGAGCATCATCGCTGTGCCGGCCCCATTGCAGTGCGATCGCGACGCCGCGGAGGACGCCATCGCGTGGTGGACGCAAGCACGCTGCTCTCTCAGATCTCGTCGCGAAGCACCATTTCAGATTTTAACGAGAAAAAATTTAGTACGGTGTGTGGGAGAAAAATCAGAAAAGGGTGTAGGAGGAAGAAAAGCGAGAATGGTACGGGCCGTGGAGCTATATTGAATATAATCATAACATTATGCACTAATTATTACAAATATATATTGATTTGTTTGTTTTTCTTATATACAACTCGTTGCTCACACCGTAATTTACAGTTCAACAAAACATATCATAATTTACTATTAAAAATTAACTGATAAATTAATTTTACTGGTAGTATAAAATTGTAAGTAAAATTAAGATGTTCTTCTGTAACCAAACATCCCAATTGTGATTTGGAAAAAAAAAGGTGAGAATAGCAGACGCATAGCCCACACCATCGGTTTAAACTGTTCCACCCGTGCGTAAACTGGAAGCAGTAGTTGTCGAGCAAGCTAAGCCAACTCTGCAACGCTGCTGTCCACCAGCAGCGCATGTGCATCGTCTGCATCCTGCCGAGCGCGCTCCAGATCCTGCACCACCTGCGACATGGCGGGCCGGAACTCCGCTTCGTGCTGCCATTGCAATGCCGCAAACGAATCAAGACGAAGGCCACGCGAAGAACAATGCATGTCGTCTCGAACTTTCCATCGAATGCTGCCATGCTACTTGCCTGTGTGCAGCGGCTGATGATGTCGGCGAACCGCGACATGGACCTCGCCGCCGCCGCCGCCGCCGGCGGCCCGAGGCGTGGGTCGGCCATCTTCTCCAGCGCGGTCAGGTCGTGCAGCCGCGAGCTCGCCCATGGCACCAGTAGCCTCTCGCCCCGCGGCCGCGAGCTGCGCGACGTCGACACGTACGCATGGACAGCAAGAGGCAAGTAAAGAAAAAAAAAGATCAGCTCTTCGTCTTCGTCGTCGTCGATGCCCCGTGAACAAGCAGCGAAGCGAACCTGTCATAAGGCTTGCGCCCGGTCAGGAGCTGCAGCATCACAACCCCGAAGCTGTAGACGTCTCCCTTGGTCGTCCATGTCGGCGCCGAGCTCGCCGCCTCCGGCAGCTCGTAGCTCAGGGCGTCGAGGCAGCATTCCGACCGCTGAAATCGACACGGATTAAATCTACAGTACATGCAGGAACGAGCTAATCAGGCAGCATCTGCGAACGATGTGTGGCATCTTCGGCTTGATTACCTGAAGAGCCAAACCGGATTTCACAACTGCAGCAAGGCCGCATCCAGAGACACGCACTCGCATCTCGCCATCGACAAGGACATGCTCAGGCCTGAAATGCCGGTGCACGACCTGCTTCTGACCGCCCTCGTGGAGGTACCTTCACAAGAACAGCAATGGCAACATTACTACTCCAGCAGCAACACGACATTAGAATCGATTCAGTCAGCTGAATTCTTCACAGCTACTTCACAGCTGAGCTCGGTCAGCCGCATTCAGCAAAGCTCAAGAATCAAGATGGCCCTGGCAATGGCATACTCTAGAGCTTTTGCAGCTTCCAGGGCAACAGCTACCCGGGCATCCCAGGGAAGAGTGATCTTGGCGGCATGGTCATCTGGTGAAACCGACTGCTTCAGACGGATCACGTCGTCGAGAGTGTCATCGCTGAAGTGCTTGTAGACGAGCAGCCTCTGTCCGTGCTCCACACTGCATCCTACTAGCTCTTCGATGTTGGGATGCCGGAGCTCGGAGATGCTCTGAACCGTCTTCAGGAATTCGTCAGCTTGCATCTTTGCGTTATCAATCTTCAGCACGGCAAACTATTACAAGGTGTAGAGAGACATGAGATGGCACCATCTTGATTAAGTTGTTTAATTGTTTTTAAAGTCAAATTTCTTAAACTTTAACCAAGTTTAAATAAAAAATAGTAATATTTACAATACCAAATTTAATACACTATCAGAACATATTTAATGACCGATTTAATGAAACTAATTTGTTTTTGTAATTATTGGTATATATCTTTGTAAAATTGATCGAAATTTAAAAATTTGAACTTTTTTTTAAAAAAACAAACTATTTGCAATATGTACTGTAACTAGTAGTACTGATTCATGAACTTGTTTAATCAATCCATGCCAGAATGGAATTTTTGGGACACAGCTGATTAGTACCTTGCAGTCTTGGTTCTCTGCTAGATAGATTTTGCCAAACAGGGTTTCCCTTATCAGGTTCTGTTCGCTGAAACTGTTGGTGTATTGTTGCAAGGATGCAACTGTGAACAATCTGAACTTAAATTGCAAACAGCGCCCTTGCGAACTCTCCTGGAAATTTCGATCTGACGAAACGCTGGCTTTGGCAGCTTTCTCTTCAGCAACTTCAGTGATCCATGAACGAAAAATGGTCAGCAACTTTGCATCACCCGGAGTTAACGAGCAATGTACATGAGATGAGTGCACTAACTAGTTTTTAATGTACTGAAATTTTTGAGGATTAAAGACCCTTTAAAATAGTTTATTGGCAGGTTATATTTAAAGTAGAAAACAAATCATGAGTCAGACAAAAAAATTATAGTCAACTTAAGTAATATTCAGAATCAGCTGTATAACTAATAATCACAATAAGATATTTTCTTGTCTATCTAATAATCAGAATTATGTTATAATCTTGATTATTTTATACTCTCACGACCTAATTATCCTAATATCGACACGTGACAATCTAGCTATTTTTTACTCCGTGTTACTGACAGACCTAATTATCCTAATATCGACACATGACAATCTGGCTATTTTTTACGACAAGTGGGTCTGGGCCCATGTGTCAGAGAGATGTGGGATGGCGGCAAATCCTTCGTTTTACCGTTCATGTACCTGCAATTTGTCCAGGAGGTTTATCCACCCAATCCAGCGTGCTCATCTCAACTCCCCCCAGGTATCCACCACGATCGGACGTCCGCCGCCGCCATTTCGATACAACGAACACGATGAGGAGTAAAGCAAGTGCCAGCGAGCCGGCGGCGAGGGCGCTGAGTCCGGCAGCTTTCGCCGGCGAGATCTTCTTGCTAGAGTCACCACCCCGTGCAACGTCCTGTGGAATGGCAGGGATTACGTTTATGGGAGGGTGTGAAGGAGTAGGAACAGATCGAGGCGGCGCCGCCGGAGTCGGAGAAGAGCCGGGGATCGCTGGGACGGTAAAATGGTTGCCGTTTCTTCTGCACGAAACAAGAAAAAAATGTTTTTTCAGACAGCCAAGTTAGTGGACTACTCGTGCAACAAAGTTTGCGATTAATTGTAGTCTTGTTTGAGTGGATTTTGTATTTTTACTCGTCCCTAGGGTACGGTAACCGAACCTAAGGACTAAATGTCACCCATACTGACCATACATATAAGTCAAAAATATAAAGTCCGTTAACTTATGTAGAGTAAAAGTGCAAATTCATGTAGTTTTGTTCTAAAGTTGAATGGATTTTATATTTTTACTCGTCCACAGTGTACGGTAACTGACCTAAGGGCTACGTGTCATCCATGCATATAAGTCAAAAATACAAAGTCCGTTAACTATGCAAATTCCGGAAAGTTTGAGTCTTACAGAAATTTTGGGGCATTGAGCAGTTTTTCAGGGATTGGTCCTGAGAAAAAATTGTTCTCTACGTTCCTGCAAATATTATTAAAACGATCAGGTGACAGGTGAGGAAGGCAGCAGAGTTTTCTTAAGATAATTAACAGAAAGTTTGTGGGGATAATCTGTGTGAATTGATGATGCAATTACAGGTCTTTCAGGGGGAGATCTCCAAGAACATAAAGTGTTCCAGTTAGCTGGTTGTTCTGCACATGCCTGCAGGTAGCAGACAGATTGCAAATTCAGAGATTAGCAGAGAAGACCACCGCACAAAATTCAGAAGGATGTTGCTCACAGCGTCGAAAGGGAGTTCAGCCTCGCCATCGAATCCGGGAGCTTGCCGCTGAGATTGTTCGACGACACATCCCTGCACGAACACAACCCAAGAACAATCACACCAGTAAACTGCACCCAACCATCACATCAGTCGTCAGTGTGCATCTCACAGCTGTGTCACTGCAGGTGGTAAGCTCTGAGGCATCACTCCCCCAATGCGGTTGTTGCTCAGATCTCTGTCTCAGCAGCCACGTAGTGATCAGAGCAAGACCTAGCACTAGAGAGTGAAGAAAATTGCAATGTGCAAGCCAGTACAGTGTTGTGACGGCAGTGAACTTCCCCAGTGTCTCACTCAGCTTCCCTCCCAGTCCTGCACCTCTCAGCTGTCTGTCAGGTCGACACTTTTGTCAGTAGCTGGAAGATTCAGAGTAATTATCAGCAGATTCAGATTCAGAGTAATTATCAGCAAATTCAGATTCAGAGTAATTATCAGCAGATTCAGATTCAGAGTAATTATCAGCAGATTCAGATTCAGAGTAATTATCAGCAGATTCAGATTCAGAGTAATTATCAGCAGATTCAGATTCAGAGTAATTATCAGTAGATTCAGACTAGTTTTCAGATTCAGATTCAGAGTAGTTATCAGTAATCAACTAATCATTAGTAGCATCGGTGAGAGTGAAGCTAAGCTTACATTGCAGTTATGTCGGGGCCAAGGCACTGCACGCCCTGCCATGCTTCCCTGCAGGGATCTCCTCCTGAAGCAGCCCAGCCATGGAGATCAGGCGAGCCCAGCGACGCGTACAGCTCGTTTATCGCGACAACTGCAGGTGACAAAGCACATCGAAGTCATCTTTCTTCCCTGCATAGCTGAGCTCGTCAGATGTTCAAGATCCTGACGACGAATGCGAAGATACTTCTCTCGAATTACCGTCTTGCTGGCTCGTGTAGGGGACAAAGAACGGGAAGGGGAACGCGCGCAGCTGGAGCGAGCAGGAGGAGAGCAAGACGAGGATCACTAACCCTAACTGCATCAGGTGCTTTGATTGAAATTTGAAACAAGAAATCTCAGCAAAAGATTGGAGATCAAAATGGTGATGAGAACAGCATCAGTGATCAGTGTAGCCCAGGTAAACTGTAAAACTCACCGCACTGGTGATCCTTCTCCTTCTGCTTCGTGTGCCGTATATATGGAGCAGTACTGAGCTACTGATTACTGAATCACGCCGAGGAAATCAGTAAGCTGACACGCCAATTTGCCAGGAAAATTAGCATGGATTAAGCTATGATTGTAGCTAAGCTTAATTTCGGGTCACCTACTTGTTGACCACCACGAATACAGACGACAGTATTACTGCTTGACTGGCTAACTGGAGCCAGGGCCAAGAGGTACTTACTCTCTGATAAAAAATAAATTAGTATATATATACATCTTCTAAGTCTAATCTATATATTTTTTATCATAGAAATTAGTTAAAAATTAGATGTGATGTGTTAAGCATTCGTTGTTATTCTTGTTAAGTTTCTTCTAACACCCATTGCAAGCTAACCCTTCTAGATGAAATCAAGCGTGCAGAATTGGTTTGGAAACTAATTGCAGGTATCGGTCTGTCAGGGGCAGCCGTTCGCCCAATTTTTTATTTTCTTGACATGAAAATTCTAGCCAAGATTAACACATTGCTAAAAACTAGCTCTATTTCAATAGCTCGAAAACTGTAAAGCCAACACTGCAATCTAAGGAAAGTTGATAACATTAGCAGCTGCCATGCGTGTTACAAAAAACTAACTAGAAAATTTCTCTTAAAAATAAAAATTCGAAATTTCAGATTTTCAAGATTCAAAGGAGGGGTGGGTTAAGAGACGGTCCTCTTGTCGGCTAACTCTAGCCCAAAGTGGGGAGGACCCAACACAACGCTAAATCCTCATGTAATATCTTAATTTTTTACACATCAATTATGTTTATAAGTTTACTAATATTTGATCAAAATCTTCAAGATTTCCCTTTTTAGATAAAAAAATCTCCATTATATATTATAAGTCATTCGAAAAAAGTTAAACTTCCCTAACTTTAACTAATTTTATAAAAATATATAACAAGAATTATAATATTAAATTAGTTTCATTAAATCGATCATTAATATGTTTTAACAATGTATTTGTTTGATATTAAAGATATTAATATATTTTTATTTAAACGGGTAAAAATCAGAGAAATTTGATTTTAAATAAAGTAAAACGAACGGATGGAGTATTACACTATTGTAATTTCTTTTTTTATTACACTACCACTACCGCTATTTGGTGTTTTGCTGTTGAATATTTTTTTTTGAAAAGAAGCGAGAGCATCGCTTACTTATATTAAGGAGGGGGAGAACAAAACATCAATATTACAACAGCGTAGATCATTCTGAAGGGGGGGAGGGGAGCGGAATACAATAGCGTTAGGGGGGTTACATTTGTGTTGAGATGAAGTTTGATCTAGCTAAGCGAAGAACATCTATCTCCGCAATCGTGATATCTACTACCGATTAGACTGAGCTGATTGAGTCTTGAAAGATTCGACGGTTCCGCTCTTTCCAAATGTTCCACCAAGTATGTATAAGTAGCCCATTGAATTGCCTTCGATTTTGTTTAGGAACCACTTTTAACGAGAGTAACCACCAGTCTTGAGGAGAGAAATTGGAAGACATCGATGGCAGGTTAGCTATTTTATAGTGTTGGAGCATAATGTTCCAAACTGCAATGGTTAAGTGGCATTGGAGAGCTAAGTGAAGCGGAGTTTCAAAAGCCGAGCGACAGAGGGGGCAGAAAGGGTTACAAGGCCACCCCCGTTTGATGAGATTGCTCGCAACTAGAATTTTTTCCAGCATCAAGGTCCAAACAAAAAATTTGCACTTACGCTCAGCATGTGCTTTCCAAAGTGAAGAGTGAATGGCAGACCTGGTGGAACCAAAAAAATTGGGCATTGTACGCTGAACACGAGGAGTAGGCGCCATCCTTTGTCCAGATCCAAATAATATCATCCGGCACGTCGTGCTGGAGATTAACAGGTCGAATCAAGTTTGCAATGCGAAGATACTGGTGAAGCTGTTGCGAGGTATGTAGCCGCCTGATTGAAAACACCCAGGAATTGTTTGCAAGGGCTTGGCTGACTGATAAATTTTTGTGTGTGCAGATCGTAAAAAGTTTTGGAGCAAGAGACTTAAAGGGGGGGAGTGAGCCCAGCTGTCGTAACAAAAACATGTTCGCTGGCCATTTCCTATACAGATTTTGGTGGAGGAATGGAAAAGGTCTAAGTCTAGCTGGTTGCAAGGGATGTCAAGATTAATCCAGGGCCGGTTTCTGTCCTTCCAACGAAACCAAAGCCAACGCAAGCGCAGAGCGCGGCTCATTCTTTGAAGATCCAAGATAACAAGCCCTCCAAGCTCTTTCGGACGACAAGTACTTGCCCAATTGACCAAACATCGGCCTTTAGGGGCTCTGGACTGAACTGTGATCTATCTAGAGAAAATTTCGACTAATCTTATCAATGTTTTTAATAAGTCACTTGTTCTCCTGAAGCACTGTTAGATGGAAAATCGGAACTGCAGAAAGCGTTGATTTGATGAGGGTCTCTCTACCAGCTTTGTTGATCCACTTCCCTTTCCAAGCCGCAAATCTTGAGGCAACCTTATCAATAAGAGGCTGGAGATCTGCTTTTTTTAGTTTAGAGCTATGCAAGGGCAGCCCTAAGTACTTGCAAGGAAAAAAAAGCAGTTTTTGCAGGAAAGATTTGGAGAATGTCCTGGAAATTGTTATCAGTGGTACCAAACGGGAAGAGTTCAGATTTTTCGAAGTTAATGAGAAGTCCAGAGGCCTCTCCAAAAGCACCAAGAATAGCTTTTAAGCAACTAAATTGCTGCGCACAATTACGGAGGAACATGCCAACATCATCTGCATAAAAAGAGGCACGGAATTTGATGTTGTTGCCATCAAGAGGGGAGAGGAGGTTATGATCTTCAGCTTTAGCAATCAGGCGCTAAAGCGGGTCCATGGCCAAGAGGAACAACATTGGAGAGAGCGGATCTCCTTGCCGAACACCCTATGCATGCCTGAAGGGAGAGCCAGGGATGCCATTGAGAATGATTGCAGATGAAGAGGTGGAAAGAATTTGAGCTATCCAATTTATCCATCGGCGACCAAAACCACGGTGACGGAGGATGTCCAAGAGAAATGGCCAGTTAACCGAATCAAAAGCTTTAGAGATGTCCAGCTTAACAAACCAGGCGGGAATTTTCTTTCTTTTCAAAGCTTTGAGTGTTCCTTGAACGAATAAGAAATTATCGTGTAGAGCTCTTTTTTTTATGAATGCGCTCTGGTTGTGTTCAATCAGCAAAGGGAGCAAAGGCGCTAGTCTATTAGCCAATAGTTTTGTGATAATTTTGGCAAAGCTATGCATCAAGCTAATAGGTCTGAAGTTTTTGGGTGGGGACGAATCTCCATTCTTCGAAAGAAGAATAATGTACGCTGAATTTAACAGATGAAGATGTGGAGATCCTGCCAAGAAGAAATGGTGGATGGCTGAACACAAATCTGTTTTGATAATATTCCAGAACTTCTTGTAAAAAATTCCATTGAAGCCATCAGGCCCCGGCGCCTTGTCTGGAGGGAGGTCCATAATAACCTGCTGAATTTCTTCAATAGAGAAGTCATTTTCGAGATCCTGAAGGTTTACCGGGTTGGGGTAAAGATGAGACCACTCAAAGGTGCAGGATCTAGGCCGGTGGCTGCCAATTGAGGAGGAAATTTTTTTTTATAAAATTTCAGCCTTAGCAGCATGCTCTGAGTGGATGGTTCCGTTGAGCTGAAGTGTGGGAATGAAGTTCTTTGCAAGCCGATTATTCATTCTTTGATGGGAGAAGGCTGTGTTAGCATCGCCTTGCCGGAGCCAGTTTAGACTGGCTCTCTGCTTAAATTTTGTTTTCTGAATTGCCGCCAGACCGAGGATAAGCTACGGAGATCAAGCTCGTCTTGAGAAAGCAAGCGCTCTTCTCGCGCCTGGTCAAGCAGGAAAATAACCTCGGAAGCAATTTGCAATTTGAGGTTGATATCACCTATGATTCGAGAATTCTAACTTTTTATTTGTTTTGCCAATCGGCTGAGCTTTTGGTGGAGGGCCAATCGGCTGAGCTTTTGGCGCCAAAATGGGGTCTAAAGTTTGTAGCGGTTGTGACCAAGAGTTAGCTACCAAGTCCTGAAACCCCGGAATATCGAGCCAAAAATTTTCAAATCTGAAGTTTAGAAACTGCTTTGGTCTCGGAATCTGAGTTAAGATCAAGGGTGCATGATCCGAAATTGTTGAGGAGCCGGCTGTAAGAAAAGCTGTTGAAAAATTCGCCAACCAATCTGGAGAGGCAAGGATATGATCAATTTTAGTTAGCGTTGGGTTCCTAGAGTTGTTGCTCCAAGTGAATTTACGCCCATGCAAATGCATTTGTTTGAGCTGCAAGGAATTTATAGTATGGCGAAAAGCTCGGATGAGACGAAGGTCTACATTATTGTTGCTTTTGTCCGCAGCTCCCAGAATGAGGTTGAAGTCTCCTGCAATTAGCTTCAATCTGTGCAAGGAGAGGTTCTGAATTTCATCTAGAAAAGTCTTTTTTTTCCCTAGAAGGCTTGAGGACTATAGACCGATGTGAGGCACCACGAAAGGTTGTTCCACTTGTTTTGAATGTGCACTGTTAAGGAAAAGTGGCCTTGGTGAATCAGGGTTAGGGCAAAAACATCCTCGTTTGCCGCAATAAGGATTCCTCCCCTGGTGTTGTTTGCAGGAAGGTAACAAAAGGAATTGGAAAATCTAGGTCCCAGGGTGCTGCAGATTAAATTGGGATCTAAAATTTCCATTTTTGTTTCCTGGAGGCAAACGATTGATGGGTTCAACGACCTGAGCATACTGTTGATGGCCCACTGCTTAGCTGGTGCATTTAATCCTCTAACATTCCAGCAAATAAGATTAAAAGGGTTTTCTGACATTACGACACAGCAGCAACAACCATCTGATTACAGGCAAAAGCACTAGCATTTAGCAATGCTAGGACTGAACTGAGAGGGCTGCTTTCCGTTGACATTACGGAAGTAGTAGTTTTATCCAAAAGAGAACATAAGCTATTCCAAACCATGCAAATAGATAGAAAGTGGCTACTGGTTGAAACTTCGTCTTCTGTCAACATAGTTAGTTTGATGCCGCAGCCTTGGAAGAAGAGCACTCAGCATTCTTCTTCTGCTTGAGGATAGCTTGTCCTCCTCCAATCAGCACCAGGTCCTTGATGGCCTTGATGGCATTGGGGCTGAGAGGCCGTTTGAAAAAAGAAGAGAGCTGTTGTGAATTGCATTCCAACGAGTTGTTAGGCAGACCTTCGAGATGCCGATGGCCAAATGTCCAAATCGGCAGCGGGCAGGAAGATAATCTTGTTTAATCACGCCCTCCGATTAATTTAATTAACCCCTTCCCGATCTAATCTCCATTGGCACAATCCCCAGCGAGACATAATATTCCGGGTCCAGCCAATCGTGCTCCGCCACCTGGCACTTCCACCCAATCACACGGCTGCGCGAGAAGTTGACCTGCGATGTAGTTCAAGCGAGACGTGAGAAGCAGCGGCTCGACATTGGTCGCGCCATGCAGATGCAGATGGAGATGGTGCGGTAGGTGACGCCGATTTGGATCGCGTCTTCGTCTCCGCTCGCTGATTGGATTCTTCGATCGATCATGGTGGTGGAGGTGGAGGCCGACATGGAGCGCGTTCTTGGTCACTTCAACCTGCTCCTCCAACGCGGCGGCGGCGACGGGGACGGTCCGTGTAGGCGTCAACGATGCGTTTGATTAGCCTCTTGATGTCCATGAACTCGTCGAGATGGTACATGAGATGACGGTGTTTGTGGCGTGCGTGGGTGCATGCGCAGGTGGGAGTGGTCGGAGCAGCGGGAGCCAGCAGGGAGGACGGGCGCCGGGGAAAGCGGCGGCCGGCGAGGTGAAGGAGAGCATCGCGCGGGCGCTGCGGCTGTACAAGGAAGCGACGGACGACGAGAGCGGCTGCGGCGGC
>KE370874.1:526586-541326 GCA_000418225.1 Zizania latifolia
CAGGTCTGGGCGCCGGCGAGGGACGGGGCCCGCCGCGTGCTCACCACCCGGGGGCAGCCGTTCGTCCTGTCGTCGCACTGCCGCCGGCTGTTCCAGTACAGGACCATCTCCCTCACCCACGTCTTCCCCGTCGGCGGAACGGGCGCCGCCGGGGAGCAGGGGCTTCCCGCCCGGGCGTTCGACGCCGCGGCGCCGGAGTGGACGCCCAACGTGCAGTGCTACGGCAGCGGCGAGTACGCGCGCATTAGCTACGCGCTCATCTACGACATCCAGGGCAGCCTCGGCCTTCCCATTCTTGACCCCGACACGGGCTCCTGCCTCGCCGTGCTCGAGCTTGTGACCACCGCGCCGCTCCTCCGCGTCTCCGGCGAGGTCGCCAAGCTCTGCAACGCTCTTCAGGTGATCAATCTCCCCCGCTCCATCTCTTCACCTGATTAACTGCAACTACATCACCCCAGGAATTGATTAGCTACAACAATTAGCAGGAGTGATTAGTGAGTGATTAGCATTTCTTGTATGCATCTGTGCAGGCAGTGTCACTGAGAGGTGCAGGGATCTGCAGCCCTGCGGCCGAGGTGAGATCACATGAAATTTCGCCCAAAAAAGAAGCATCTTTTGTAATAATCTACTCATCTACTGATCCAGTGTCACCTGCCATGAACTAGATAAGCAACTCAGATGCAACTCAGGCAGCCATGGCCGAGGTAGCAGAGTTCCTGACCACGGTGTGCGAAGCTCACAAGCTGCCACTAGCGCAGGCATGGGTCAGATGCCGGATCTGCAGCAGCGACGACGCCACGGAGCATGCCACCCTGACGACCGCCGGCGTGCCGTTTCACCTCGCCGCCGGCTCGGGCTTGGGGGGATTCCGCGACGCCTGCGTGGAGCACCACCTGCGGCGGGGGCAGGGGCTCGTCGGCTCGGCCGCCGCCGCGGCGCGCGCGCTGGCCTTCTGCGCCGACGTCGGCAGGAGCTCCAAGGACGCCTACCCTCTCGCGCACTACGCTGGCATGTACGGCCTCGCAGGATGCCTCGTGCTACGCGCGGAGCTCAACGCGGCAGCCATGGCGGACGACGGAGGCGGCGAGGAGGAGGAGTGCGTCGTTCTAGAGTTCTTCCTCCCGCCGGACTGCACCGGCGTCGCGGAGCAGAAGGCGGCGGCGCACGCCATCTCTGCCATGATCAGGGAATGCTCTGGCAATCTGGAGGCCATTGTGATCAGCAGCTTGGAAGAAGATTTCTTCCTTGGCACTGTGGCAGATGGTGATCAGGGTGAGCTAAGACATGAACTAGATGACCATGGGGATGACCATAAATGTTCAGATGAGGATGATCTGCAGCTGACTGTGGATAACCCAGACATTGGAGAGTTCAACATTCACAATGTAGATCAAATCAGAGGTGAGGATCCCAGATCACAGGTTAGCAAGAACAAGATGAGAAGAGGAAAAACTGAGAAAAATGTCAGTTTGGAGGAGCTGCAACGATACTTCTCAGGAAGCTTGAAGGATGCTGCAAGGAGCCTTGGTGGTAAGATAAGATCATAGTATCATACTAGCCAAGAACATCTAAGAACACCTTGTGTAGCATACAATCATCATACATGATGGATGAAACGAATTAACCAGATTAGCTATTGCATACTTAGTAGATTATCTCCATCAAAATCTTGGTGTTTATGCACAAATTAGCACGCATCATCTGTCTGAAGTCTGAACATCTTGACAGAGACCATGCTTGTGACTGGGAGTTGGATCATCAGGTGACATTTATTTCATATTCTTTTGCAGTGTGTCCAACGACGATGAAGCGCATCTGCAGGCAGCATGGCATCCCAAGGTGGCCATTTCGGAAGATCAGCAAGGTGAATCGCTCCCTCGACAAGATGAAGTGTGTCATCGAATCGGTGAGCTGCTCGCTGTCGCCGGCGGCCATGTCTGCTCGCCCAGCTCCTCCTGCTGCTCCGCCGCCGCAGTGCATGTCAAGTACACTAGGAGAGGGCCGAGAGGCCTCCTCCCATGGATCATGTCAGGCGCCTCCTCACGCCAAAGCTGCACCTCGGAGGTCTACTCCGCAGTGCAGCAACGGCGACGGCGTGGTGACCATCAAGGCCAGTCACAGAGGTGACGTCGTCAGGTTCAGGGTGCCGTGCTCCGCCGGCGTCGCGGCGGTGAAGGCGGAGGTGGCCAAGCGGCTGAGCCTGGACGCCGGCGCATTCGACGTCAAGTACCTGGACGACGACCACGAGTGGGTGCTGCTGTCCTGCGACGCCGACTTCCAGGAGTGCCTCGACGTCGTCCCGGCGTTGCCGTCAACGGCGGCGGCGGCGAAGTCTGGCTCCGGAACGGCGGTTCAGGTGGTCAGGCTGATGGTGCAGGAGGTAGCTGATAACATCGGAAGCTCCTGCGCTAGCTCAGATTAGTTAAGCAGAGTGTAGCTGTAAGTGTTAACCAGTGACAGGAATATCATCACAAGTTTTACTACCGAGATCTTCTTGATTTTTAGAGAAATTGAACTAATTCATGTAAAAATCCAGTAAAATTCATACGTTTTCAAAAGAGCCCTGAATACTGATCAGTTTGCCAATTCCTTAAAAAGAAGTCGTAAAAACTGCTTCATCCAAGTCATAGGATAATGATGTTGATCAAGTACATTTTTTTATCACTAAGTGCAAATAATGCAACATGTTGTATCGCTCATGGCATATAAACGAAAAAGCGAGAAATTGCACAAGATTGTGAGGCCTCATAGGTCATAACCAAGACCATGGTTTCGAACTCTCCACTCAATATCTGTTCAAGGTATGAATCATAACATAATGCAGTGAAACCAGCACGTACTACATGGTACGAGCACAGCCTTGCAGCGAAATTGCACACGGTTGCTGGCTCCTGAACTCTTAACTAGGCATCCAGAGAATCAGCTACACCAAAGGGGTTGTGCAGATCACGCGATAAACTTCTGTAGGTGAAATCATAAACATGAAGCAGGCTCACTACTGAAAAGTGAACACAGCTGTTCAGCCCAGAAGTAAAAAACCCAAAACACAGGTCTTGTTTGCTTTTGCTCCAAAACAAGCACTTCAGGCTGAGTTCTTTACAGCAGCAATAAGTTGTACTCACTAAATTCAGACTTGATTGTCAAGAAGATTGACTTCAATCAGATGTAGCTGAAGAGTAATCGTCCTGCCAAGGTGGATGAAATAGTGATGCTGCTGATGCTACTTTCCTGACACTTCAGCAGAATGGCCATAGTCATCACCATCACACTGAAGTGGAAAATTCAACAAGAAAGATTGTCAGAAATGATTTCAACAGCAAAAATGGCAGTCAGTATGCAGTTTCATTCATGGTATTTCTAGGGTGTGCAAACAAAATTAGGGATGCAACTCTTAGCGATCATAGCTAGAAATGTTGTAGGCAGAGGATAGAAAAAGGAATTTTACATACCAGATCAACAAGCATATCGATAGTGAGACCTGCATGAAATTCATGGGCCTTCAGAGCTTCAACAATGAAGTCAGCAGACACATCTGGGAACATCTTCGTGAGAGATTCGACAACAGCAAAATGATGATCAACATCATTTTCCTCGTACTGTGATGGATCAAATGTGCTACTAGTATCTTCTCCTTTTGATGAAGATTCCGCAGAAATGTTCAGCTTTCCTAGGCTTTCAGCATAATCATCCAAAGAAAGGGAATCTGGGAGCTCATATTCAGCAGACTTGTCAGCAGTCTCATCCTTTTCAGTATCATCTACTTGCTTCTCAGAGGCCTTCCTTACATTCAAGCTTTCTTCAAACAAAGACCTCGAGGCAGGCACAAAGGGAGTGGCATATGGATTCAACTGAGAAGACCGCTCCATTGTTTCCGGTTCAGTAGACCTGTCAGATATGCAAGGAAAGAAAGGGTTCATTAGATCCTAAAATGCATTTTCATGTCTATTGAATGCTGCTGAGAAATAATTTATTCTGTAGTAAATGCTTAATACAAGTATCATTTAATCGGATAGGCAGTACAAAAAAGTATGGACTACTACAAAAAAGTATGGCTGTTTCTGCCTAACTCCCTCTCCTTCCTCCTGCATTCCTTCCTTGTTGGTTTCTCTGTTGCTCTTTTGTTCTCTTTATGTTTTCTGGTTGATGCCTGGTGAGCCCTTGTGGGTTCCCCTTTGTTACTCTCCTTCTACCTTAATATATTAGCAGATCTCCTGCTCCTTTTAAAAAAAAATATCCCTCTCTCCCCTTCTTCTGTCACATAGTAGTTGTTTTTTCATATAAGTTATAAGGCAGATAAACTTACAGATCATCACATACTGTGTGCTACAATACTATATCCCAAGTGTATCAGGTCTTAGGTAAAATATAGCATCAAAGAAAAAACGATCTCATACTGCTCAATCAGAAACAACTTACTTCCAGCAAACTAGATTTTGGAATTTCACCCCATTCATACAATATTCTGGACATGAACAGCGTAAAAAAGCTGTAGCCACTAGCCAACGCAAGTTCAGTACAATTAGCACTTACTATTTAGTAAAGATGACTGCACAGTTCACACTTATTTTTTTTATTTTTTTCCATAACAATGCAACTTAATTCTCATATACATAACAAAAAATGATCTAACAATTAGGGACTGGGATAGCTAATAAAAACAGGGAATGGATAGAATGACAGAAAATTCTGTCTGACACTATAATCATATAACTTTTATCGACCTACTGCCTCAAGCTCCAAATCTGCCACCCTAACTACTTTGACCAGCAAGTCAGCAACAGCCTCGCCATCATAGTTGCAAGGAACAAGTTACAAGTGATCACATTTATTCCACACCCAGATTCCAGCACAAAGATAGAGCTACTACAAGGATCGTAGATATATAAGGCAACTTGAATCAAACGAGGACTTTGCTTCGTGGTGACATCTCAATCTATCACACACCGCCACGGTTCATTTCAGACTTTTCAGGCAGTCAGAGGAAGTAGCTACAGGGCGCCCAAGGCGATTCCGCAACTCGATCAACTACAAACAGCACATTACGCGTGAAAAAAAAAACAGAAAGCATCCAGAACTGGTAAGGAAGAAGCATGGACACCCCGAGAACCAATCTTGAGAGCAACAAACTCCACGCAATCTAGCACTCACCAAACAAAATCTAGCGCAAACACACAATTCCACGGGATATTCCTAGTATTCGCACCGAATCCGTAGCAACGAACTCCACGCAAACCATCAAGAATGCACACCCAGGATCAAACAGGGACCCGCCATAGTAACCACGGGAAGCTGGCGAGACCGACCAGCCTCGCCTCGCCTCGCCTCGCCGGGATCACAGGTCGATCACCGAGATGAGGCGAGGCGAAGCGAGAGAGGCGGGTCATACCTCGTCGCGCCGACGGAGAGGAAGGCGCGGAACCCTGGGTCGCCGCGGCTCGCCTGCTCTGCTTCGCCGTCGGGGAGGTGGAGAGAGAGGAGAGGACAGCTGTGCTAATAAAGAGAAACGGGAAACGGGAAACGGGAAACGGGATACAGGGAACGGGGAGGGAAACGGTCGCGGCGCCGTATCGACGGCTGGAGATGGGTGCGGTTCCCGGATGGACGGCTGCGATGGCCTCCACACCCACAACGTGGTTAGTCTGGGCCAATCTGCTATTGATGGAAAGCTTTTTTTCTGGGAATATACATTTTGGGTGAATTTTAAATAGTAAAGTACGCCTTTTTTGCTCTTACAATAGTAAACGATAGCTGGATAGTCAACAGATCAAATATAGGAATTTCACTGAAATTTTATAGGAATTAGTTCGATTTCTATAGAATTTCCACAAAAATCATACGTTCCAAATGAGCCATAAGTGAGACTTATTTGTATTCATAGTTGGATTGCTACTCTATTAATATATAATTATTATGAAACAAAATTGATGTTATTAGATTTACGTTCGGAAATAGTTACAAATGACTATAATTTTGTATCACAAAAATTATGTATTAATAGAGTAAAAAGCATATATTAACGAGATAAAATATGCCTTACAAAGATGTACACAGAGAGTATAATCCATCCTATTAAAATATGCCTCATAAGATGGACAGAGGGAGTATAATCCATCCAACTCCAAATAAAGTTGCTTCAGACTCGTGTAGAACTGAGAAAGTGGTAAAAATGACCTGAAAGATTCCAAATGAAAACAAGCTAAGTTTGTTTTCAAGCATGAAGCCGCAATGGATGAACATACAAAAGCCTCCTGCCCTCCTGTCCAAAACTTATTAGGCTACCAAACTTCTCAAAAAGGAACTCTGGATTTATGTTTTTGCTGTTAGGAATGCTGACAAATCATACTGGTTAACATGAAGCATTGACAAGTTATAAGATACTCGCAAAAGGACCACTCAAGAGAGCACCATAACTAACAATACAAAAAGAAGACACAGAAGCGAATTGCATACATGAAAGCAGCTGAGATATAAGGGTTTTCGACTCTATCGAGCAAATTGCTTGTGCCTTGCTAATTGCTATGCAAGCACACTTGTGGGCAGAGCCATAGGCTAGCCAGAAGCCCAGAAGGTTTAAACGGCATAAGTTATGATTTATGAACTTATGATCAGGCAGCCCGAGCGAAGAACAACACGAAACACCTAAGGCTCAACAGTGGTCACTTGCTGCCATTCGCCATCCACAGCTTCTTTCCATAGGGTCACATTGTTATTACCATCAGACACTGCTAGTATATTTCCAGTCAATGACCAGGACAGCCTCCACACAGGTGTTTGGAAATCATAGAGAACCCTCCCTTCCCACTGCTCGCCTTCTTTCGGCGCTGTCCAGATAACAACAGTTCCATCCTGGGAGGCACTGGCAATAGTGGACTTTGGGAGGCCCAAGTTTGGGGCCCAGGCGACATCTCTCACCCAGTCCTTGTGCATCTGAAGGGCCGGAAAGCAATCCATCCTCCAACTCCCGTTGTACAGCTTCCATACCTTCACTGTATTGTCACAACCACCAGAAGCAAGTTTCTGAACATATTCAAACTGACCAGAAGGCCCTGAATTGATTAGAGCACCTGGTGCCATTGCCGGAGCCCAAGAAACAGAGGTGACGCCCACTGGGTGAGCCTGATCAATGCGTGTTGTGTCCCACCCACCATCAGAACGAGCTGTGAAGACTGAAATGTTCCCATCAGATGAACCACAAGCCAAGCATAGCCCGAGCTCATGAGGCGCCCAAGCAATGGAATTCACAGAGGATTTGTGTTCAATGAAAGTGTGTGCCTGTGCCCATTCATCAGGTTTGCTACCTTCTTTCCATATGATAACCCTCCCATCATTGCTACAGGATGCCAGCATGGAACCATATTTAGGATGAGCCCATGCAACTTGCCAGACAGGGCCCTGATGTCCACTCAAAGTAGCAAGCTGCTGGTGTGAGTTGCCGCTTACACCAATGATCTTTATCGTGTTATCAGAAGAGGACGTGGCAATGCGCTTCCCATAATAATCCATGGCAATATCATGCACCACATCTTGGTGCCCAGTCTCTATCTTATGAGGAGGCATTGTTCCAATTATACAATCTGAAATCAGAACTGTCCCAAGCAACTCCGACGTTGCCTCTGGCTCCTATTTGATAGAAACAGAGAAGTAATGAGCAGAGAGCATCCAATAAAGACGAAAGCAATGAAAAATATTGGCAGTGTGTGTTTCACTTATGCAGCTATGCGGCAAACTATAATAGCACACGAGGGATTCGACATGATATGCAGCGGCACTATAGGGAATTGATGTGCTACACAGTTACAGAAACATTGAATAATCAACACTCAACACTAATATGATTATTTGCTATGAGCATGGCAGTGGAACACCTTAATTCCCCCAAATGCCTTAATTGACTCATCAGAGTATCAGACTGCTTAACAACCAGGAGTCCAGGATGATCCACCTCTGACTACTCTGGCATCCATGGACAGATCTAGCGTGGGGTATGGGGCACAGCTGAACCCCCAAATTTTACTGGAAACAAACCGCTATTAGTACTAAGGTTAAGGCAGAGAGCCAAGGAAAAAGGCTTCCAGATCTAGAAGAGAATCTAAGGTTAAGGCAAGGAGAAAGAGCACGGAGCACGTCCGTGCGGGTTCTCACCGGCGAGGATGCGGAGGAAGCGGCAGGACCCCGGCGCCGCTTCTCGGTGCAGGCGGCGGCGAACTAGCGAGGAGACGGAAGTCGGCGGCGATCTCGCGCCCCCAGGAGGAGGGTAGGGAGAGCCGGAGAGGGAGGCGGCGGCCGGCGGCCGGCGGCCGAGGTACCGGCACGAGAAGGAGGAGGGAAGGGCCGGCGGCGGCTGTTGTCTGGCGAGGCGCAGGGCTCGAGCTCAACTCACGGCGCGGCAGGCGGTGGTGGCATGCAACAATGGGGAGGCGGCCGGCGTGGAACGATGACCTAGTCTCTATTTAATCCCCAGATTTTGAGCTCTATATTCTCTTTTGTACTTTCACAAAAAATATTATTAATTTTTTATCCCATACCATCCATCATATCATATTATTTTATATTTTAATAATATCTTGATTTCATAGGCTCCACTGTTTCGTTAGTCGTCACTAGCCCAACAACATCGACGATGGAGATGATAAGGTTAGAGAAGCGTAGGAAGGTTTTGTTCTGTTTCAATCATAGGTAAATACGAAGTACAACTAACTGATGTTATGAGATGGTGTGCTCGAGAAACGACCGTCGACGTATGCACATAGATATGCAGATGATTGTCAACAGGGGGAGCGGGTGTAAGAAGATTTGGGGTGTTGCTAGCCTGCTAGACATATATCTTATTATTACTACACATTTTTCAACTGATATAATTTTTCATAGATATTTCTTAGAAAATACTTTAAAATCTATTTTTCAACTTTATAATGATATAATTTTATATAGTTTTTCATGGAAAATTCTTAGAAAATATTTTAAAGGACTACTTTGGAAAGATTTCAGCAAATCCGACATATCGATGCTAGAGGAAAAAAATAATTCATGAGCAAACAGCATGTCGGATACGTCGATGCAAGCAGTAGAAAAGAATTCATGAGCGAACAAAATACGATTTTTTTTCTCGCAAGAAACTCGCGGAAAGGTTTTTCAAACGCTGGGTGCCCATTCGCGCCATACTTTGCGTGTCTACTCTCATGTAAATCTCTTTCAGTTTCAGATACTGTCACAAAAAAATACAGATTAATTTAATCGAATCTACTCTCATGTAGCTGAAGTTACAAACAAAACTAGTTCAGCTCAATATTTCTAGCTGAAGCTACAAACAAAACTAGTTCAGCTCAAACAAAACTAGTTCTCTTAACAAATGTATATCATTTTTGAAAGGGAACAAATGCAGCTCCTAGCTGTGCCTCACAAAGGGAGTACGTTTCCGGCTTTAATGTCTTCTGAAACCGTTCTTTGAGATCAAGCTTCGTCACAGTTTGCAAAACTCGGGTGCAAAATCTCCGTACTTCTTGACGACGACGCGACTTATTTTCTGTGATCTTTGTAAGAATCTCTTGTATCAGCTCGCACAACTGAGATAGATGCTTCTTCAACACCTTTGTTGCACTTGAAACATCGCCAACCCAGGATTTGAATATGCAGTCAACCAACTCTAATGTCTGAACTTTTCGATATTCAGCTTTTGTACAACTAATCTTCTGTAGAACAAAACCAAAGAGCTCCTGTCCTACCCAAGGATTCCTCCGGACAACCTCCTTCACAAAACCAAGCTTCAACCGTGATTTCTTGTTGTTGAAGTAATCAATCACTATATAATGGAACTTATCAACCATACTAGCAAGTTCCTGTTTTGAACGACTCTTTGAATTGATGATCTTCAGAAGCCAAAATGTAGCATTTTGGGCGACAGAAGCAACTGTGCTGTATCTTGACCGTGATGCCAGTGTTAGAGCTTTCTCCAACAAACTTTCGAGGGTACTAAGTTCAACGCCATCACCCTTTGGATAATCCTTTGCTCTGAATATCCTTTTCTGCAATATACCACTTATACGTTGCTTGAATTGATCGCTGCCATCAGCACTATGTGACTTCACAAAAGCTTGCATTAAGAAAGAATACACCTCTAGCACCAGACTTTTCCCTGTAGAGTTAAGCACACAAGGTTACACGAAAACATGTAACAAATGCAGAAACACTACAGTTAAACGCAAACTGCATGGAAGCTGGATCATTTCCTATCATAATAAACCTTACAGTAACAATTAATTCTCTGAAGTGATTTTGGAGGTTTACAAGGATCAATTTTAAATGTACTGTTTGAACTGCTATACAACTTACAGCAAACAAAAATGTAAGCAAGAATATTTGAAGGGTACCTGTATTCCTCTGAAGATATATCTCAAGTAATGTAAGGACACGAAGCTTGAACTGCATAAGTTGAGATTGCTTAGTTTCACTGCCAGGTAGGTTGCGCTCCTTGAAAATCCTTGCAATGTAAGGATCAATGCGGAACATAGCATCATCGTCCATACCATCTGAATCATCTGAATCATCCCCAGATTTAGTAGATTCTGCACCATCTCCATCTTTTGCCGCATGATCAACTTTCTCTTTCAAATCATCTTGACCTTCATCCACTTCATTACCTGAATCATTGTCCATTTCCTCCTCCAGTTCATCTGAAGCAGCATCAGAATCCCCAACCTCCACATCACCCATGACAGTATCATCATCTTCGATGTCCACACATGCATCATCTTCATCATCATCACTACCTGATCGGCGATGAGAACCTTTCAAATCTATCTTCACAACTCTCAACATATCAAGAAGCCCTGTTTCTGTAATGTCATCACAGAACACGCGGAAAACCTGTCAAATCAAATAGAAAACCAGGTTAGTGCTAACAAGAAAAGAAACAAACTTCTGCCATGTAATGCACAAGTGATTTTTACTATATTTACATCCACTGGTATGATAGAAAATGGCTATTTGCGAAGGAGTGTATAGATCATTTAAAATTGCATGCCTCTAATTTATGTCCTACTAATGTCACCATAAAGTTCTCAAAAAAATTGGAAACCTACTGTTTCTAGAGACACATGTTCGGTATTACTTGCCTGTTCAATGGAGAAACATACAGGACCAGACGCATGAGGCAAAACAGAAAGAAATGTCTGCACAAGTACATCCATAAATTTTAGTTGCCCGTCCTCATTGGAATCCTCTGATACATCATCATTAGACTCCTCCAGTCTATCATCATTAGACTGCTCTGACCCCTCATTAGACTGCTCTGCACCGCCCTCATGAGAGGCCTGTCCATTGGAGTTGTCACTCTGAGTGATGGCAGGAAAGGATTTCTTGCAGCATATAGTCACATCAATTGCAGCCTCCCAGTACTCATCTGGATGGAGAAGAACTTGGAGGAGCAACTGAATAAGGAGATAACGCATCACATGCATTTTTGTGGAATCCAATCCAGGGCCAACTTTTCTTTCCTATTCACAAGGAACTACAGAAATTAGATGATGAACCAGAAAGGAAATATATGAAATATCCATGAAAATTACACAACTGTTACTCAAAGTATATCCATGCTTCTGTGCATTTAAAATCCTAATTCCAACAAGAAGATTACATCCAGAAAGAAAAAGAAAAGCAATCACATAAGATTGTCACAAATAAGCCAAATTAAAACAATACACCATCGAATGAGTCAACTAATATGATAAGTCGAATAATAACAAGACACAAACCTCAGAGAAAAGAGTAGATTCTACATTCAGCAACTTCTTGAATGCATTGTCATCATTGGCGCTCAAGGTCCGGAAGAGTGAAACTGAGGGAATGTTGCAAAGGGTGTTAACAAAACGCATGAAGTAGAAACCCAAGTCATTAGATTTAACCTCACTAACAACATGCAATGATTCATCCTTTTGTGCATCTTCTATTAAGAATTGAAGCTGTTCGATGCATTCATTACGTATTGAAGTCAATATAGCTGGCTTTGGCCATTTGAACTTCTCCTGTAGCTCAAATGATGTCACCTCATATCCTAAAGATGCTGAGAAAAGACCTTGAACTGCAAGGAACTTCAATACCTCAGTCTGCACTTGAAATTTTACTTCAATACACTTAGACATTTCAGAATCTGTCAATGAACTCCCTTTAGATGTGAGCTTTAGATTTTTCAAAACACTAGGAATTGTATTCACCACCCAACTTTTCAGAAAGTCGGTGCTCCCTTGGCCAAAAAGGTCCTTATCTTCGATTGAACCAACTTCTGAATTCTCATCAGTCGTCTGACTTTGATCAGAGGGTTCATCTGTAGAAGAGCCTTCATCCACAAAGAGTGACATCAAACTCTGCACAAGACACAGGCAATCTTGACCACTTCGGAACTTGGCCACCAAATTTTTAACAGTTTTTGTTTTTGTCATGCAGTCAAATCTTCCACTACTGTATTTCTGCAAGTTAATAATGACAACAACACGTCGATCATTGTCCTCACTTACTAAACTTACTAACTCCTTCAAAAAATGCTGGCCAGCATTGTGCAACCATGATGATTCATTTGAGAGAACATCCATCAAACCATGAACAACCTTGCTGGACAGAACTAGTTGAATCGATGATGGGGATAGTCTTGGAAAGAGGTTAAGAAGAATATTAAATGCCAAATGCTTTCTATCATGAGATGACAGTAGCAATGTTCCTTCAATTATAACCTCACAGAAACTAAGTAGATTCTTTTTTGTATCCTCAGAGGAGCCGCCCTTCTTATTCTTTTTGTGCTTCTTGCTTGAGCTCGTGTTAACATCACTCTGTGAAGCTGCCTCTCGAACAAGCATGTCCGTGATAACAAGCCACAGACTATGAATACGTGGAAGACAAAAGGTGGATTCCTGAATAGATTTACAGCAGACCAATCAAAAGATAAGCCAGGGAAATGACACACAGCATATAGAAATTTTGTATAACAAAAGAAATTTTAGTTATTAAATACATCTTGGTTACACTAGACAATGATAGTATGTAAGACTGTTATTATGTAACTCCAGAACCATTAATAATTAAAAAATACCTTGAAACAAGCAGCAATTGAAAGAAGATGCTCCTGTGCAAAAAACAATTCTGGACTGAATGGGTATGGAAGAAGCTTTCCAAATATCTCTTTCTGGGCATTTGTTTTTTCTTGCAGCTTTAAAGCCAGATAGAGTGCATCTGGATCTCCAGCATCAGTAGCTCTGTTGAACAAATCTTGCACACTGGGAGCTTCAAGAACCTCTGATACTATAGCTTCTTCTGGCAGCTGCAGTGTGCAGAAAAATTCAGCAAATGTCGAATCAAGCCAGTGGTCAAATATCGGTACAATTGACAAATGAGGAAAACATATCCATTCCTAAATCATCTTTTTTACATCAAAGAAACATACATGGTATGATTTCCTACATAATAGATACAAAATAAGTTGCCATAGCTACAGGTAGTATATTGCTATTTGCTAATCAAGGAGGCACGTGATAATCAAAGGCAAGAAACAGCAGTGGAAAGACTATTCAAGCTAGATTTGTAACAAAAAGATGTATGTTTTATATCAGGCTAAAGAGCTTTTCTATTAAAAGGAAGCCAAGTACACCATGCAAACTGAAACACGACAATTTTATCATGAAAGAAATTCAGTTGCTATAAAATAGTTGTTTTGTTACATCTTTTGCACAAGTAAATCTAAAACTATCCTAATGGTTACAGACTGTTAAGTTATATTTTTCCTAATCATTTTGTGTACATGAATTTTTAATATATTTGGATGTCACTGGTATCTGCTTATTCAAGCATTTAATAAGAGACTTGCAGAAAATAAACTTAGCACCAAATTAGCAAGGCTACCAATACAACTACCTGTTCAACTAACTTAGGTTAGATTACACAAAGAAAAGCATGGTCATAAAAATTATCAGTATGTGATTGAGGCATGTACCTTCCTGACTAAATCCAGGATCACAGCAACAGCAGGCTCAGTTAAATATCGTTTCTTGCTACCAAGTTTGACAGTCTCATTCACAAAATCCTTGACAATGGAAGAACCTTCTTCGCGTGCCCACTGTCCTGAAACCCTTCCAGACCTAACAATTGATCCATATCCAAACAAACGCCCCAAGAGATTGTCCTTAGCTTCCTAAAAACAATTGAAAATGAACAAAGAAGTTGACATCAAAATAGAGCATAAGAAATGTGCAGCTAGTCATCGTAAATTGTAATAGTTTATTTTACAAGTTACCGGTCCCTTCATTGAAGCCGAATATTCCAGTAAATTAGGTATCAACTTCATGATTGCTTCAACGCTGATGGCATGAATTGATTCGAGCACAAGTGCAAGACCCAATGCAAATCCTTGCCTCGCAAACTGCAAATAAAATTCCAAGAGGTGATTCAAGTGTAGTGGAGGACTAACACAATATAAAGCAAAACTTTGTCCTATAGTTAGAACTGGAAGGCATCTCTGACCTCTCTAGAAGATGAGATGCCGCGAATGAGCCGCCGGATGGCATACCGCACGGACGGCGCGCAGTTTTCCAGGCCATCGTCCTTCTCAGCCTCCATCTGCGACGGCCCATCTCCATCCCCTGCTTCATTCTCTCCCTTCCGCCCACCCTTCTCGTACGCCGTCTGCACCTGCCGGAGCTCGGCCACAAGCGCCTGTGCGGCGGCCTCCCTCTGCGACGGCTCCGGTGAAGCCAGGTCC
>KE370874.1:552773-565761 GCA_000418225.1 Zizania latifolia
GCTGGCCGGCTCCGGCCGAGGTGGGCCCCGCAACGGGATCACGAGGATGATTGATTAAGTGGTAATGACAATGCAAAGTTGCTTGTTTCGTTTGTTAACCAACACGATGAAGACTTGGACTTTGTGGGCAAATTAAGGGTGGTTCACATGTGAATAATCAGGGGAGATAATAACAAGTCAGTAGTGTTGCTATCAGATGACATTGTGTTGGTACGATTTTTTGAAAGTTTTGCATCGAAAGGGAATTTAGAGCAAGTTTAGGAAATTTCTTTTTACTACAGTTATTTTTAGAATCTAGAGCTCTTTAAAAGTTCAGAGTCTGAGTCTAGCTCTAGATCATGAATCTTAATAGCCACATGAACTAAAAACAAACTAGAATTTAGAATCTATAAAATATCAATTTTTTTAAATTCTTACTAGCTATATACTCATTAAATGTTTTTCATGATCTTTATTAGGTATTTTTCATGATCTAAATCTCCTTAAACATGTCTTTAGTAAAGATATAATATTTTATTAATATCATATTACATAGAGTTTGAATGATTCTCTGTTTTCGCTTCATCTATTAAACCTAACTATTGTTAAAGTGCATGAAATGTGGAACAGGTTTGATGGTCAAAATTTTGAAGGATATCTAACCCACTGGATTATCATCGATGGATTGATAGAGTTTCGCCGGCTCATAAAATTTAACCAAAACCATTAGTAGTCAGTGATAGCCGAGTCAATTGTTACGGCTAGATTGGTAACCACGATCTTGTTAACCTCACAAGCAAGAGGAGCTATGGCCGGAGTACAAAACGAGTGGAAGATCTTAAGTACCGGTACAAGGCCCCCTTCCGTTTGATCTCACACTGTTCACGTACTCTCGTTGCTTGCCTTCCACACCTACTTGGCACCGTGCATTTTGACCAGAACGGAATCCGATATACGTATACTAACACAAGTGCGTCAGAACAAACGGGGGTTAGATGGTAAGTCAAGTACATGACACGATCACGTATAAATAAACGGTACGTACACGCGTCGGCCTCTTCAGTCTGTGCGAGTCAAACGTGACGGTTCGCGTGTTCAGTGAGCGACCTAACGGTAGCTCCATGAACTCGACCTGACCGGTGAATGGTACATCCCAAGTCGTTCGAACTTAAATTTATTTAATTTTAACCATAGTCTAAAATATATTAACACACTGTTACAGTTGTTGTTATTTTTTCTGTAAATTTAGTTAGATTTAGAGGAATTTGTCTTATAAAAAGTTAAACAGTTTTTAAGATATGTTTGTTTCAGATTTTTTTTCTATTGAATTCTCGGTTAGAAAACAAAACCAAACAATCATCCGATGAAACCAGCTTTTTAATCTGTAGCAATTTTTTGTTATTATAAAATAGAAGTTGTTAATTCTCTATATTTAAACAACATCTGTAGTTTGCATTGTCCAATACTTTCGCTAATCCATATAAGCTTACTATATTTGCTATTAACTGAGACATTGAATCAGTTTTTCTTAGATCGATCGTGCTGCTTTACACGAGCCAGGCAAGTAACATCACTTCGTTATTAGTAATCTCTTCCCATTTCTCGTGCCAAAAACAGAGCATCTATATAGATTTTTATACGAGAGAAGCTGGCAGGCAGCGGCAGTGCTCTGTTCACCGACGGGTTCACATGCCACTGCGAATTTGCATCACACAAAGGGGCAGAAAAGGTCAACAAAAAAGAGATAAAATTATAAAGAATTCTACTTGCCATTGCATCACAATAATACGGTTTCTCATGTGACCTGGCGTTCTTCTTTCTGGGTCTCCAGAGCACGTTGCTGCGTGTACCTAACAAGTAACAACTGTATTAATATATCTGTCTACCTATATTACATAACTAGTAAACTTTCTGTTCATATTACAAGTCATCAGTTTTTTTACATTAAATAAGTTAAAATATAAATATATTGAAAACTATAATATATAATAAATATATCATATTACGATATGTTTTATAGTATTTTTTAAAAATATTTTAATATGTTATCTGTCCAAACTTGATTAGCACCTAAGTTAAAATGAATTATCTAAGATTGATAGACGCCTAAGTAAATGGTATTACGCGTGTAACTATATGTTATTTAGCTGCATGGTTGAGTAATTAGTTGTATAACTATAAGCTTCTCACGTAAAATATGTCATGTACATGCTGCGTGTTGATCTTGTATAGCTTAAATAGATTATACAATAATAACTTCTTTCTTGATATTTATATCACAGCCTTATATGATAATCAAACTTGGTTGAAGAAAATATTATAATTGTTAATATATTTTTATATACTTTTGTTAAAATTAGAGAAATCTAAATTTCAAAAACAAACAAATTATCTACCTACTATATAATTGACGAAGTTAAGTGTCCACCATAGACACTTATCTATTCAATCTTAGCCTTCCGTTTGATTGTATTAAATCTTAACCGTTCATTCTAATATGTCCCTCTCCTCAGCAACCGCGCACGTGATTTCTAGCCCCACCCACCCGCAACTGATTTTATATTTTTATCTCTTTCCGTATAATAACTTTACATTTAAATAAATTTCTTAATACATGGATATATTTCTGTATAACAACCTTTCATTTAAAGGACTTTCCTTAGTGGATGGATATCTTTCCGATTAAAGACCTTTCATGTAAAGAATTTTTCTTAGTGAGCTGATATATTTCTTTCTAATGACTTTTCTCATATTGCGATTTTTTCTTTTCGGTTTGATCTCTTTCCATCTAATGTGAGCGCCATGATCGGAAGGTGCTTTCTTTCTATCTAAGTGAGTTCTCGATTTTCACAGCGTACTCTATAAAAGGAAAAATCCGATCCAAGCAGAACACACCCATTCTTCCTGCTCGGCAGTTCTACTCCCAAAACTATCCCGATCATTAGTTTCGCTAGAGGAACTTCGAATGACTGTCCAAGGGCTGTATAGATGGCATTCAGAGGGTCGATGCCAAATCATGCAGCTTGATGGCTTGGACTGCAAGCAAATATTTTTCTTGTGCTTTTATTTGATTTTTTGAGGATATGGCAGTTTGATTTGCATATGTAATTGTTCTTTGATGCTGCTACAATCTTTCTAGCTACTAAATTAAAGTTCTAAATAACTCAACTCCTGACTAATAATATAATTATTTTTTTATTTTTATCGGTGCGTAGCACAGATACAAATACTAGTAATATATAAAGTAGAAAGTATCCCGAGCTGGCTGCTTAAAACGCAAATGTTTTTGGAATATAAAAGTGTGCGGGGTTCGACGAATTCAGACGAGATAATGGGAGTTTGGTGTGGCGTCGGTGTCCGGTCCGGCTGCCGCGATGCGCGGATGGACACGGACGGATCGACCAACGGAGTCGCTCGTGTCTCTCGTCTTTTCTACCGGTTTTCTACGCGTCCGATGGGTGGGCAACGGGGATGACGCGTTGAGTCACTGAGGTGCGGGCCCCACTACCGTGATTAGTGAGCTTTATGATCTGTGCAGGATACACGGAACCGCAAGCGGTCACCGTAGATTCTGCTGTCGACACGGTCTAATGGTCTAGAGACGTGTTTCGAGTTAGGGGTGGAGCTCAATTAGCAAATGTGTGCTTAATATTTAGGTTAAAAAATAAATTATGTGTAACTTTTTGAGTTTAACTCATGTTTAGTCCGTAAACCAATTGAAAAAACTAAATAGAATATAAATGTTTAAGTGATATAAACCTCTATTTTTTCTAATTTCAGTACTCTTTAATATCATATTTAACTAGGCGTACTTATTATGAACGAGGAAAAACAATATTTTATTTCTTATTGAAACATGTCATATTATGTACTAATATATGTGAATATTGCTCGTGATTGGATTTATGTGTCTTGTATAAAATTCAATCCTATCGACCGTGCGTGTATATATATAGAAATAAAATGTAAAAGCCGGAGTTCCGTGTGTACATGATTCGAAATGTAGCTTCTTTGAGATCTATTCAAATACTTTCGTGATACTATCTTAAAAATAAAACTGTGCCCGGAAGAGAGAGATGGGCTTAAATACTCCGTAGAAATTTGAACCGACTCGTCGTGATACTGGGCCCGGCCCAACGTCCAAATCTATGAATATTTTTTATCTAAAAATATACAAGATTTTTATCTAAAAAATCTAAAACCTAAACTAAACAGCTTAAATTAATAAGCTAGATTTGTAAAAAGTATCAGATTTTTAAGTACAAAAACTAGATAGCTTAACCTATCAATAACAGATTCTTGATTTCACAGATTTTCCAATCCATACAATTAAATATAACTATAAATTATATGATAAATATAATCGTTTACATATAATTGATATTAGTTCGTTTGATTTTTAAAATTACATCACGTAGCTCACAATTCATACCTCTATTTAATCCATTTATTTTCTTTTTTTAATCTCTCTTTCGCTACCTCCTCCTCCCGCCAATTCCACCTACAAAGTTGCGCAGTCTTGCCGTTTCAATTTTTGTTCAATCCATTTCATTTCATTTCATTTCATTTTTTTTCTATCTCTCTGCGAGGGCGGGATCTCTGTGTCTGTCCCCTCCGGCGGCGATGCTGAGGACGAAGACCCCGCGGCCGCGCGGCGGCAAGTCCCGCCGCGCCACGGCGGCTGTGGCGGCGAGGAAGGAGAGGGAGGAGGGGAGGTCGCCGTCCGGGGAGCTCTCGCTGCAGCTCGAGCACGTCTCCCTCTTCTCCTTCCTCTCCGACCGCCCCCGGGGCACCGGGCTCACGCCCTTCGAGGAGCTCCTCGAGGGGACCTGCGACCCGGCGCCGACACCGACACCGTCCCCGCTTCCGCTTCCCCTGCAGCAGCAGGCCACGCCCATGGACGCCGACGAGCCCGCGGAGAAGGATTGCTGCATTCTTAGCCAGGATTTCTTCTGGTAGGTTCCCGTTCCGGTTCGAACTGTGCTTTGGCGTGCTTCGATATTCATCTATCTCTTCGCTTGCTGTTCTGCAGTACCCCGGACTACATCACGCCGGACGCCCCGCAGCTGGCGAGCGGATTCGATGCCAACAAGGTGGGAAAAGATGGGGCTTTTGTTTTTGGAGGCGAGATTCATCCATTGGAGTATGAGATCAAGCTCAAAGCTGTGATTTGGTTGACGTTGAGTTCGTTTTTTTGTGGTATTGCAGGAGAATATCCCTTGCCCTAATTCTCCGGAGAAATCAGTCTGTAGGAGCAAGAGGTACAGGAGAGGTGAGAGTGTAACCTTATTTGAAATTTCCCTAGTTTGATGTGGTTGCTCCGTTTCCTTCTTGATATATAAGTAAACTGAGCCAATGCTTACAGATTGTTCGCCCAAAGGCCTCTGCTCCACTGACTTTCTTGGCAATCAGCGGATCGATCCTGTCCAGTTGGATGGTCTAAATGAAGATGATTCAGAGGAAGAACAGTTTAAGGAACCTAATTCGCACAAGAGAGGTAGTTACGTCTCCCAATCAGCAGTGGCTCTTCGTTGCCGGGTGATGCCTCCACCATGCATCAGGAATCCATACCTCAATACAGATCCTCAAATAGATGGTGATGTTTTCGGCTGGAGACAATGCAAATCATCAGGTAGCATTGATGCATTATATATTATATAAACATAATCTTTTTCCATTCCCTCAAGACTTATCACGTCTCTGTTTATTAGTACATTGTAACCTTATTCTGTTACTTGTAATGCTAAATCTCAGTATCTTTCTCTCAGTACACATTTTTTATATGCAGGGTTTTCTCCTTCAGTTGGTGGCGACGATTTTTCACGTTACCGGATTGATTTCCATGAGATTGAGGTATGTCTTCAATTAGTGAATATGTATTGCATATATGTGTCTATTCTGTTCAGGTTACACTATTCCATGTTGTGTTCGTTTAATCGTTTTGACCTCAAACCGTACTTAATTTTCAGCAAATTGGCAGTGGAAACTTCAGTAATGTTTTCAAAGTTCTGAAGAGGATAGATGGCTGTTTATATGCAGTAAAACGGAGTATCAGGCAAATGCATAATGACAGGGAAAGGTAGCCTTGCAGCAGTCCTTATGCTTAATTGATTGAGTAGACCATGACCAACTAATTTTGCACATGTGCGTGTTTTCTCCCTCTCATTGCAGGAGGCAAGCAGTGAAGGAAGTTCAAGCTTTGGCAGCCTTAGGTTGCAAATTAACTATAACCTCCTCATTTTCAGCTATATTTTTTTAGAAGGTTGTAACATCCTTAACATGTCTTGGCAGGATCTCATGAGAACATAGTTGGATATTTCACTTCTTGGTTTGAGAACAAACAGCTTTATATTCAAATGGAACTGTGTGACCGCTGCTTGTCTAAGGATGGAAATCAGCCACTGAAGTGTGGGGAAGCCTTGGAATTGTTGTACCAGGTGTGAAATAGTTACTCTTATTGTTTACTAATCCATTTTGTTTCTTCATGTTCATCAATCCAGTATGCATATCAAAATAAGTCCCTGTTACAATATAACAGGCTTACACCATAATATATCCTAACAAGTTTCTGCAAATTATGTAAATGCTATTGGAAGGCTTGAATTACTCATGGAGAATGCACTCCATCCTCTGCTGTTAGCCTGTTATCAACTTACACTATCCACCATACTTAGTTACTCTTATTTGACCAATGACCATATAGTTTGGAAGGCGCATGTTCTAGCCTTGGCCCTTGGGGAGTAAAACATGTGAGTTATTGGGTTCTTAAGATGCAGGACACTGGCAATTGGGGAAAACCCCTCACTTTTCATCATCCTAGAACAAATTAAATAGATCTAAGATCTTCTATTTTGACTTGATGAGTAGAACATAATTCAACTTGATGTTGATGGGTAGCTCCAGTTTATCAAACACATACTAAAGCCTAATCCCCATAACAGAGACATGGAATACAGATAACCATAAATCCATAATATATGGTGTATTCTATTTGTGTGTTGTATAGTTTGCACACATTATTTGCTTTCACAAGTTTTAGTGTGGAGAGATACCACACTTGAAAATTATTCCTGTACAAATTAGAAATGGACAAATGGTGTGAAATTGTGTTCTTAATGATTTTTTATGAAGTTCATTAAAGATTAATATTTATAATCATGTATCGTTTGCGTCTCAAATTCTCCATACATTTCATGTATATCTCACCTATGAATATTTAATTAACTTTGTGAAAATGAAGATCTGCAAAGGCTTGGACTTCATTCATGAACGTGGCATTGCACACCTTGATGTGAAGCCAGATAACATTTATGTCAGAAATGGTGTTTATAAGCTCGGAGACTTTGGTTGTGCTACACTTATTAATCGAAGTTTGGCAATTGAAGATGGAGATTCACGATATATGCCTCTAGAGATGCTGAATGATAAGTATGAGCATCTTGACAAGGTAGATATCTTTTCCCTTGGGGCAACTATCTATGAGCTCATAAGAGGTACCCAGCTTCCTGACTCTGGACCTCAGTTCACAAGTCTCCGAGAGGGAAAATTTGCTTTGCTTCCAGGATGCCCAATGCAATTTCAGAGTTTAATAAAGGTACAACATCATGTGACTTGTCAGTCCCTGCTTATTTTGATTTGCCCTCTATTTCTATCAGAACAAACACATTTATTTGTCATGATACCATTTAGTTTTTTTCCAGTTCCATTTCCAAGAATTAATACTTACCTTAATCCTTTCTTTTGTATAAAAAAAGAAAAAGTGGAGTCTTGCAGTGTTCTAAAGTAATCTTGTTTTTCATGCCTGATAAAATTCACGATTAACCATCACACCAATGCTTGAATTTCTGCTTCCATAAAAAAGATTGTGATTTGCTTGCTAAGATATTGCTGCAGTTTATGATACATAAGCACCTTGATGTTAGATATATATTTTCAAGTTTCCAACTGATACAATAGTTGTAGAATATGATACTAGTTGGTCACTTCGATGCACTATAGTATCTTTCTATATCTAGACCGTTTGCATGTGTAAAGGAAATCTAACACTTGATCTTTATGGCCTTTCTGCAACCTCTTTCTAAAACCAACAACACCTAAATGGTCATCTGTTGCATCTGCTCTACAATAATTTGCTAATTTTAAGCATATGATTGTTTAACAACGAGAAATGTTTTTTCGGGTGGGCATGATCAATCATTTCTTTCAATACTTTCTTCTGCTTTTTGGTTCCACTAAGCTGAACCTTTGGTTAAGTCTTTCTGGTCTATTATATCTTTTTTATCGACCAAGTGTAGTAACACTCTGTAGCATATATGTGATATCTCTTTAGATTTTGGTTCAACTAAGCATTTAAGCTTAATGTATGCTCTCTATATCCAAAATATCTTCAAGTCTATGCTTATAAAATAATATTTTGCTTAATGAGGCACTGAGGCACCATCCTGATGAGTAAATGAGCTACTACTGGGTTGACTCTGGAAGTACAAATTCAAATTAATGTTTCGGATGCAATTTCTCTCGTATAACAGGCAATCCTACTTAACATTCTCTGTTTACTCGTATTCAGTCCATGATGGATCCTGATCCAGTGAGGCGGCCTTCTGCTAAAGACATCCTGAGACAACCCATCTTTGAGAAACTTCACCACAAGGCCCCGGCGAAGAAATAAAGCTCTGCATCCATCAGATCCTGGCAGTGTGAGGTGGTGTCAAAACTCCACCAGCTGCTGCCAATTTTGTACATCCACCAGGAAAACCCTCCAGTGGTGAACTACTTTGTTTCCAGATAGGTAGATCCTCTGTGTGTCTGACTGTGTGCCTGGCTTGATCTGATTTTGTATAGACACTGAAGCTTCAAATTTTGAGAAGTAGCTGGTAAGTATCTGGATTCCTTCGAAACCCAAAAAACATTGACCCAATTTCTTTGCCGGGAATTCGAGCAATGTTAGAAAGTTATGGATATTGTCAAACGGTGGCTCTGAGTTTGTGTTCGAAGGTTGGGCCATCTGCCGTTGTACTCACGGCCTAACTCCTATTTCTGGCTTCCGTGGCCTATTTTCCTTTGGATTCCTGCATACTAATCTGCTTGAATGCGTTTTGATACATGAGAAGTGGTGTGGTTGCTAATCAAGTTTTAGAAGGATGATATTTGTCTTGAGATCAGTTCCATGTTTAACGCAAGATCATAGTATTTGAAACATTCAGTTGGGCAGCTGGCCAGCTGCATTCATACAGGTGAAGTGGTGAGTGGGAGCAGGTGACTCTATTGCAAGCTCTGGCCAGTGATGACACAACTACACGGTTTGGTTCCACAACCTAATCCACAGCATTTTACTAATTGATCCTATTACAAGTGTACATGTATGCGTTATGCAACATTGAGCACAATCTCAGTACCATTTATGAATATCAAATCTATCTATCTAGTTCAGGACAGAATCATTAGAACAGGCAAACAGCATGGCTAGATGGCACATGACAGCATGAGGGAGACTAGTCAGGTGCTGCTATCTAGGTACTTGAATGTGTATACATGTACATAACTGAACAACTACTCCACCATGTGCTGATGTGCAAGTCTACAATAATGCTGAACAACTTAACAGGACATAGGCAAAATAACAAATGCTATCTTTTATTTCTTTTAAAAGCTGTTTTAGCATTCTCAACCCCTTAAATATACATAGTTTTAAAACTTCTATGTATTATTTATCTTTTCTTTTATGATTGCTGTTGTTAAATAAATGATAGCCCTTTCATAAATAAATAATTTATTTTTGCCAAAATAGAATAAATGAAGGGCAACACAATAAGTTGATTTCTTAATTCTTGTGCATAAGTCTAAAATGATTTATAGAATAAGCACTACTGATGGATTAAATCAAGCAAATTGTGCCTTGATCTCTCTTTTAATTCTCTCCTTTTAGTTTCACAAAACCAAACATGCATGGTTCTGCACAACTTGCATCGAACTTAATAATCATACTCGAGATAAAAACATCTGAAACATTTTACATATATATCCAAACTCGCGTTGAATCGGGAGAGAAGAGAGTAGAGAAGAGTAGATTAATATTCATGAATAATAGCAAGCTTCACATACCGCCGGCGTGCTAGCTTCAGTCCTTGCATGCTTGCATGGTCCGGCGGTCGTCGATCAGGGCGACGCCGGCGACGGGCTCTGGCTGCGGTCGGCGACGTCGGAGTCGAGGCGAGCGTTGTGGCGCTCCGACGGGCCGGACGGCGGGAGGGAAGCCCCGCCGGTGCTATTGTGCGGGAAGAACTCGGACGTCCGGCGGTGCAGCAGGACGCCGGCGCTAGCTGCCGCTCCCAGACCATCAGCACCGGGCTCCGGCGACCGCCTCGCCTGTGCCCTCCCCTTTTGCAGCATGGAGCTGCAGGCGCCCTCGACGCATTGTCCGCAGCTCAGCACGATGAGGACGACGACGACGACGACAAGCACCGCAAGCCGCACTGCTGAAACAACGCCGAATGGATGAGGAGGAGACATGGCAATCGATCAGCCGAGGAAGAAGACGAGGAGAATCAAAGAGCTCCGAGTTTTTACTTCTGCGTTGCGTGATGAACTAATAATTAATATGCAAGACGCATCTCAGCTCTCCATGGGTATATGTAGTAGCAGCTAACTGCTGATGAGAGCTTGGGAGTTGGCACACAATAAGCACGCACTTGGAGTTCGCAAGAAGATTACTTAGGCTCCTTTTGCATTTTGTATTACAGTGGGTTATGATAACATTATTTAGTGCGATATATAGCTTTTGAAAATTTCCCTGTTTACGGTATGGATTATGATAATCTAGAGAAGAAGAAGATGAGCTCGTGGCCGGCTTAAGTGGCGCGTTCTTCTCTTCTCTCTGCAGTGTGAGAGCACGTGGCAGCTCGCAATTCGTCGGGAGAGTGTGTTTGTTCTGTCTCTGCCGGTGATAATTCAGATTCAGATAATTTTACAGATTTGATAAGGCATGATCGATCGATCGATGATCCGACGAACGTGCTTGCAGGAGCTTGAATTGAGAAGCAACCTGATAGGCGATAGCTAGATGCCTCTCCTCTGTAGTTATCCTCCGAATTAATCGAACGATGCGTAAAAATTATTGTTGTTATTATCCTTCAAGATTCAAATCATGCATCCAGCTAGCTGATGCAGCGACGTTCAAGTCAGCTCATAGCTGTAAGTCTGTAACACACAGCAATTAATTCTGAACTGAACGAAATTGATTAACATTCAGAATCGTGGATGCAATCTCTCTCTCGTGCGAACAACGCCGGCTAGCCGGCCGGCGGTCGCAGCTTCAGCTCGCTGCACGCTGAGCAGTCGAGGCTCTAGATTGACGAGGACTACCAAGAAAAGCCCAAAGCAAAGGAGCAGTGTAGATATGGCACTGACCATCCAACCCCAGAATGGCTCTTATAAAAAACTTATGACTTATTTTGAAACACATTGATTTATATGAGTTTTACAGAATTTTTATATAAATCAGATTAATTTCAGGAAATCAATCTCGTGTTACAAGGGACTTAGTTTGTTTGTCCATCGTGTTGAACACTACTAGAAAAGTTGAAAGGGGGAGAAGAGAACCCTTATGTTTCCAAGCAACCTAGAATTCCATAGAGGCACACTTTTCCTTTTTTTTGCCGGGCCCTTTTCTCTTTTTTGAAAGACAATTTTTGCTGTATAAAGTAGATGATGATTTAGCACTCAAAATAAATGAATTCGATTATTTTCATCCTGATACACAATCACACACTCATTGTCTCACATATTATTTTCATAAGTATCGAATAATTAAACTACTTGTTTTATGTGTAAAATCATCAAATATTTCTATAATTAATTGACAATATATCTAGTTTGGTGTCTAACTGATTAGATTATTAAAGTTGTGGTGTTGGATTCCTCGGACTGGGTTGTCAGCAGGTCAAGCAAATGAGTGATATCTAGTTAACTAAACAACTCCCTGTGTGTGTCTGTGAGAGAGATGTCCTGTGAAGACTAGCTATTCGGAATACAGGAAGAAATGTGGGTTTTAAAAGATCAGCTATTTTTAGAATGGAGAAATCTCATTAAAATTTTAAAGAAATTGAACTAATTTCTATAAAATTAGTATGTTCAAAAAAATACTTCTGGGAAAACTTCCTATGTTTACCTGTTTCGATGTTTTTCGTGTGCTCCAGCTCTTTGAAGTTGCCTTGTGTTATTCTCCACATTTAAAAAAGATGTTTTTTCTTATATTTGTTGGTACTGTGTTTTTTCCATTCCTTTCAATAGGTCCCAAGGGTTAGTGTATTTTTGTTTTTAAAAGTGATTCATCAACACATAAATCTGGCCTCAAAAAATCCATGGTAACCAGTGTTCAGTCGCCCATTAGTAACCGATTGGCGGACGATTTGGTTAACTCTGATCAGAAGTGATATTTGGCGAACGATTTAGTTAACTCTAGTTCAAAGTGATTGTTGGTGAACGGTTTGGTTAACTCTGATCAGAAGTGATATTTAACGAACGATTTAGTTAACTCTGGTTCGAAGTGATTGTTGGTGGATGGTTTGGTTAATTCTGATCAGAAATAACAATTGATAGATGATTTAGTTAACTCTGATTTGAAGTGATCGTTGGCAGAAGGTTTGGTTAACTCTGACGAGAAGTATGTAAGAATTTCGTAGAAAACGGTAAAATTGTCAGGAAATCATGAAATCTGCAACCCCAAGTCTTTCTTAAGTTCCATGGGAACTACTGTAACAACTATAGTTGGCAGTAGGAAGCAAAGCGAACCCACTCGGTCCTCAGCTGACTCCTCTCCCCCCAAATGGCAACCGAGGTGCAGGCCTCCCCGTCGCCGTCGCCGTCGCCCCGCCGCTCGGCGGAGGGGCCCGACGGAGCCGGCGCCGCGGATCCTCCGCTCACGCCGATGCACGCCGTGGGTGATGACTGGCCGGAGAAGAGCTCCACCCCGCACTCATCTCCCCCGCCGCCCCACTCCACGGCCATCGTC
>KE370874.1:572176-593819 GCA_000418225.1 Zizania latifolia
GAGTAGCTGCTGTGAGCCTGTGATGAGTTTGTGTTAGGATGTTTGCTGTGATGAGTATTTGCTTACTTCTGACACCTCTTGTATGAGAAGGGACAACCTTCTTTGAGCAGATTAGCAACTCTCTGAGCTGAGCTTCCTCTCACTTGCAATATTTCACTTGAGCAAATATCTGCTGTCTTATCCAACCTAATGATAGTGGGTAACAACGGATCACTGGTCATCTTGTATTCTGGTTTGTTATGTATGTCGGGAAGAATAGGGGCAGCTGTGATGAGCATTGCTTTCTTCTGACACCTCTTGTATGAGAAGTGCTTCTCTCAGGGAAGCTCTTCATTGAGCAGAGTATAGCAACAATCTGAGCTCTCCTCTAATCTGTGCGTATGTATGGGAGTTGATTTTGAACTTCAAATCGGAGGCTTGTTGTGTTGTACCAAAACCTTTTTCAGGTTTTTTTGGGTGGTTGCTGATTTGCTATGATTACTTGATGTGTTTTCTCACTTGTTTTAGTTTACATGAATATCACTCTCAGCTTCCATATTTCCAAATGGCTGGTTTGAACACCAATGAATATGTATGATTTGTGCGTATAGGTCTAATCACAGGTGCTAGCCCATTGGAATGACTCAGATGCTAAGGAGTGGTTCCAAGTTCCAACTCGGGACCGATAACAATTTACATCTTATGCAAGGGTTTGTCACAATGAAGTTGGATGAACATACAACTGAATGTACTTGCTGCAAAGTTCTGGTTCACCTTTTGTTTTGATTTATACAAGGTTGGCACTTGGGCAGCGTTCTTGTGCAATATCTCTGTATATAAAGATGGGAAACAGTCTTGGCAACTGAAAAGCATACGACATAATTCATAGCGCTTTATCTTGTATGCTTCGTCACCGAAATGCCCATATGAGATGATGGATTGGTTATGTTCTGCACTCCAGTTCAACTGTCTGTTGCTGTGTCTCCTGCTGCTGCTTGTGCAATTCCTTCTCAGCTTCCATCTTCCTAAACGCTGTAGAGCTAATCTTGTTCCCTGTAGACTTCTCTGGCACCAGCTCCACCACTTCAATCTACATCATTGGAAGCAAAGCAAAAGGGAGACAAATTATCAATTACTCTAATTTGTGATGTTCGAAAATAATTGAGAACGATCATATAGTTGGAACTTGTGGTCTAACCTCAAGTTGCGTGAGGCCTCTCTCTGCCCTCTTCCTGTTGACAGCAAGCCCTCCTGGCAACGTCTCCTTACTGCTCTAACAGTTGCATAATATAGCATCAGAAGGTTGGATGGATTCCTTCCTGTGACTGCAGGGGAGAGAGAAGCCTAACCTGACGATGATTGCCTCCAGAGCTTCGTCAACAATGGAGGGGCCGAAGGGGTCCACGATTGGCTCGACGTGAACCTCAAGATCAGGCTTGATGGACTGGAAATGTACAAGAGGTGATCATGCCCTAGTGGTACCAGGTGTGTAACAAGATGCCAAGATCCTCAGGATCAGGCTTGCTAACTGAACAAATGGTCCAAATAGTTGTCCACAAGTGACTGTTCTGTCACCTTCAAGCAGATTGGCAGTTGTACAAACAAGTTTGCATATCTCAAAGTTATTGTAAGGCGGGAAGTTGGTTTCGGCAGCATGCAGCACATATTTTATACTCCCAGGTGTAATTTCTTAAAAAAACTTTTTATGTAAAAATCATCGAAAAAACTTTTTATATAAAAACATCAAAAAATTGTTTTAAATCCGTTAATCAGTTTTTACTGTTAAATTTGTTCACTTAAGCTCTCAAATTATTTGTTTGAAGAGTTAAATCATTTAGATATTCCCTCACTTTCAGATGGGTCTAAGAGTAACAAGAATAAGATAACCCATTCATATGGACTATATATTTAATGCCATCTGTACCACCAGCAACTGACATCTACACCACCACTTTTATAAGTTGATGCTCACATTATAATATGTGCAGATAATATTGTGTTTGAGTTTCTAGTTCATGGCACATCTACTCTATACAAACTGGGCTGTAAATAGAGAAGATGTGTAATCTTGTTCAGAAAAAGAATGAGTTCAGGAATATTAACAGCATGTGAGGAAGATGGCCAGACGGGTAATGGGTTGGTTTGTGGGTACCTTGATATAATCCTTGACGTTCTCCATTCGCTTTTCGATTGGTTGTATCAGGTAAGCATACTGCAATTAAGACGATACAAAGGAAGTAGCAAAGATGCCCATCAGATGTATATAGACATAGCTTGCAGCTAGATTCTTAAACTGCACGCGATGACAAATCAGAAGCATTTTTTCAGGGAATATGTATGCAGCTCAACTATCTATTTCTTCGAAGACCCGTCCACATTCAATGAACTTGTGTTTTTTTTTCTTTTTGGAGCTTTGTATTCTTGCATTAGTCATAAGACAACTGTGCTACCTGACAACAGAATCGCTGACCTACTTATTACTATTGATTCCACTTTATTCGATAACGACGTGCTTAAGTATTTGACACTGACCTCTTCCTGTTAGCGGTGCCGTTTCAGTGCACCTGATTATTGTTCAGTTGTACTGATCTTTCAGGCATAACACGTTGTGTTCATTGGCAGTTGGCATGCACTCGAATAGCATTGTGAAAAGATAACAACAAAATTTCCTTCCATTTTCTTGGCATCATCACATCGATCAAGAAAAGAATGGCAGGTATCAAGTAGTGACTAATATAATATTCAGTGATAACAATTTATCAAGGAGGAAGTTGTTGCGTGGTGATAAAACTAAAGGGAGATTTGAGGATTTTTCACTAAAAAAATTTATGCTATTTAATTATTTATCACTTGTGTAAATGATAAATGGGATCATCTGAATCTATGACTATAGACTAAAATGATAAATAATCAAAACCATTTTTTAAGAGTGACAAATCATCAAATATTCCAAAACTAAAAGTGTACCGATGTACTAGCTACACTTAGGATTTATTTAGAGATAAATGTTTATGTTTTTCAGTTATTGAAATACGAGAGTATCTACATAATAAGAAAGCTAGCCAAACATACCCTTATTAACATGCATAAGAGAGTTTAAGGTTAGTGTATGAGTTGAGACGTCTCACATCTGAAACTTTAAAGCTGATGCTGCTGTGGCATCAGCTGCAGAGACAGTACTATCCTTGAGTTTTACTACTATTAGTGTAGAAGCAAGCGTGGCCTAATTTGGAGCAAAGATTAATACAGCACGCTTCATTTCGATTTTTGATCCATGACGCATCTCAGGACAAAAACCTAGCTCCCAGATGATGATTAGTAGGCTAATCCAAGCTCCCAGATGATGATTACTAATTTAATACTGTCATGATCGACAAGACGACAACTACAAATGTGAAACAAAACTACAAAAGTAGAGGTGTAGAACAGGCCTGTTTCTTGGCGAGCATGGGGCCGTCGCAGATGCCGATGACGATCCTCTCCCGAGCGAATTCCGCCGCCGCCTGTCAAACAGATGGTAAAAATCGATACAATATCAACAAGAACAAGAAAATCGAAACGACACTGCTGTCACCGTCGTCACGGCACAATCAAGAACAAGAGGCAAGGGAAGGAGAGAGGGTATCACAATTCACAAACCAATCGATTCACAGGAGGAGATGTAATAACAATACAGCAAGACGGAGGTCAGCGACGAGGCAAAATTCCAGCAATTAAACATTAGGAACGCATGGATCAATGGAGGACTATCGAATTCAAGGATTGGGTTGGAAACTTGGAATGGATTGTGAAATCAAGCAGTTTGGGAGGTCAGAGCAGAGGAAGAGAGAACAGAAGCAGTTGCTGATTATTTAGCGAACCTTGAGGAAGAGGTGGTGTCCCTGGTGCAGCCGATCGAAGGTGCCTCCGATGACGACGGCCGCGTAGGAGGAAGAAGACGACTGCCTTCCTACGCCTTCTCCTACTCCTCCTACTCCTCCGCCGCCGCCGCCACGGTTGAGCTCGCAGGTCGGATCACCCTCGCCGCCGCCGGCGACGGCGATGTCTCGTGCTCCTCCTCCACCGCTGGGCGATGCCTCCATGACGGCGGTGAGAGAGAGAGAGAGAGAGAGAGGGAGGGGGGAGTTTGGTTGCGCGCGTCTCGTGTGTGGTGCGGGAGGGAGCGAGCAAATTGCTTATTAAATTGAGCCGCCGCAGCGCTTGATTTGGTTGTGGTTTGACCGGCAAGCACAGCCTTACCAGGGAGGGAGGGGTTGGTGCAGTGCGGAACTGCGGGCAGATGTGTTTGCTGTATCAGACACAAACAAAATCACCCGTTTAAGGACATGTTCAGAGAGTTCAATCAGTGAGAATTGAAAAACATTTGCAGCTATTAAGTTTTATAATCTACGACAGAATTTAAACCGTTTGAATGAGTTTTAGATTGTGAGAGAAGCTCTCCGAATACATCATAAAAATATTTTGGTGGTGCATATATACATACATATATATATATATACACGCACTATGATTCGTCGGATTATGTTGTCAATTATTTATTCTATTTTAAAAAATATAAGTAATTTATTTCTAAGATAGTAATATTTATTTAACAAAGATAAATATAAAAGAAAAAATAACTAGAAGTTCTAAATGGCTTATATTTAAAAAACAGTTGAGAAAACTAGAACGAAATACAATAAATCAGAGAATAGAGAATATATATGTGTGTGTATATATATATATATATGCATATGTTTTTAGATAGGTAAATTTGTCAAAACGTGGAGAGTACCATTTTCGTTCTTCCTTAGCCTGCTTGTTTCCGCTTAAAAGAAAGGAATAAGCCTATATAACTCCCTCACGTATTGCTGATTGATTACTTAACCCCTGAACTAATAAACTAGGTGTTTAACCCCCTAACATTTTAAATACCGTTTAATTAACCCCCTAAGGTAGTTTTATAAAGTGATTTTGCCCTGTTGATATGTCACATTGGACAAGATTGCTATATTAGTCACACATACCTACATAAAAAACTAACAGTCACGTCTCCTGGACTTCTCGTTCACTCCGTGAGTATCTCCTCGTTTACTCTGACGTCTCCTCCACGTTGAACAAGATTATGGTGCATCATGTTTGTGTCATGTATAAATAGTTTATACCTCTAAAATTTTGTTGTGAGACTTGAGATGACAAATCAGATAATAGCCATGAAAATCTACATAAACCCTTATGTATTATTGTCCAACGTGACATGCTAGCAGGATAAAACCACCTTAGGGGTTAAGTAAACGGTATTTAAAAGGTTATGTGTTAAACACCTGGCTTATTAGTTAAAAGGGTTAAGTGATTAATCAATAGTATGTGAGAGGGTTATGTAAACTTATTCCTAAAAGAAAATGAGATATCTACCTTCTATTAAAAATAAGTAATTTTAGCGCACTACTTTTACATTAATATTCATAACGATTATAAAGAATAAATTGTTAAAAAGAACAATGAAAAAACCCTAATATAATAACCAAAATGAAGTTCTAAAATTCAGATCTTGATACAGATTCTTAACAGTAACAGAAACAGGCATCCATCACCTAGAGTAGCTATTGCCCGTATGTGCCTTGTACATTCAAAAACATTTGCATTATTTTGTCTCAACTATATGCATTAGAGTAAATACTTTTGGAGCGTGTATATTAAATAAACGGCCAAATCTGTAGAGAGTTTTGGCCTACATCAACAGTCCGAGGCCGACTCCGACAAAAGCTTACGACTCACACAACTGCTACCGTACTGAGAACATGATGAAGGCGAGAGAGAATAATCACAACTCACAATCACAGCGTGATAGAGACGACAGGCTGTTCCCGTCCTGGATGGAATGCGCATGATCATGCTCGCCACAAGGTATACAAAGCACATTTGATTTGACTAAAACTTGAGGCGATCTGGAACTCGCCAACAGATCACAGTACAACAAGAGATATTCATGGCTCCCGTCAGCACTCAGCAGAACCTTTGACTCTGTATGGAGAGCCAGTGACTAACTTTTGACGATGTAAAGAAACTAATGTTATCAGCTTTTAAATTTTAGTTTATTTTTAAATTTTATAGTTATTAATTTTTATAATCTAGAACAAGAATATATACCGTTTAAAAAAGCTTCGGATTCTAGACAGCTCCAAACAAAAATTTTCCCCAATAGTTGTTCCATGCTTTTAGTGCCACTGTTCTTCAAGACACGCTGGACCTGCCGCTAGTAGTAACTGCCAGAGTCAGAGACCAAAACTCTGTCTCTGTGAACGACAAATATTCCAAGTAGCATGGATATTAGGCAAACGTAAGTTGGTCCCTGAAACCAAAAGATTATCTTCACATCAGATGTAAATAATCCGTCCAAACCAAACACAATCGATGTTGATGAAAGAGACCATCGCAAAGTTAGCTTGTAGCACAGAAAAGCAGGAATACACAAAAGTCACACCTTTCTAAAGGGCAGGGGGCGATGTCCAAGTATTGCTTGTGGATGCAAATATACTTACAAAAAAAAATTCAGCTATTACCCTCATATTTTAGACATGTATGTATTTCCTCAGTCTAATTTCACACTCCCCTTAACCTATATAAGTCTAATTTCACACCCCTCTTCCGTTTTGTCACTACTAAAACGTGTATTTGAAAACTCAGAATGCAGTGTAACGGTGGAAAATAACACGTATCTGAGGCCTAAATGTCCATCGGCGTGGCGTTTGTGCCCTTGTCCTCCTACTGCATCAAGCTCGACTCAGCTGCAGCCGCTGGTGCCTCCTCGGCGGCCTCCTTGGAGTCGATGATTTCTTGGATCCTCTTGGTATCGATCATCTCAAATGGCTAACGGTGCCATCGTCCTTTCTGCCAACAATAGCAACGGTGCAATTGGAGCTGGTTAGCTTCTCACCTTGCAGCGTCTCCTTAATGGCAGAGAGGGCATCTCTGATGAGTTGGACTGGGGTGTAGTCATTGTATCCCTCAAATCTGCGCTAAAGGAAAGTCTTGGCGGCTTGAGAGCGAGATCCAATATCAAATGCCTGGTACTCAAAGTAGTTGCCACTGGGGCAGTTATAGTATAGATGGGCTCCAGACTCATCTAGTCCAGCAACAAGGAGGCCAACACCACAAGGTCTCTTCCATGAAGAATGTGTGCAAACCTGCAACAACATTGAAGAAAGGGTTGAAGAAACGGAGCACACTATCCGCAGGAACGTGGTGAGACAAATGGTAACTATGGAAACACATTTGTCTTAAAATAATACTGTTCTTTCAGACAAGTAAAATCATTTGGAACTTAAAACCACATCAGCATAAGATGAACAAGAACGCGATCAAAATGGTTACAAAGTAGAATCGCAAAAACATGTATGGCCATGGGGAGATGGATGCAGATCATATGATGAAATGCTCCCCAAAATAGAACATATATGCAGCATTGCAAAATATCAAACTATGCCATGAGACAAATAATTTGAGAATCAGAAGCAATACATGATACATAACTCCGCAACATTTATCCACTTTTTGGATTCACCAGGAAATGCTCTTAATAACTTATGAATATAAATGATTAAAACACACCCAGAAGTGCCAGCTCTTGCTGGTCCGACTGAAATACAAATAAACTACTCAACATGCTACTGTATGATATCTAAAGGACACAAGAACAAAAGAATCTCACTCCATGAACCATCTCTCACTAACTTTATCTTCTATTTAGATTCTTTTAGGATATCTCACTGTTTATGAATTTATCTCAGTATGTCACAAAACATCTCTTTTTTCGCTTTTGCCATGTATACGAATTCAGCTTTGCTGGTGCAGGATAAAATGGTCAGCACCACATATTGAAGAAACACAGCTCTCCACTGATGATGAAAAACTGGATTGCTGATAATTTGGCTAGTTGTAAGGCAGTAAGTGTAAGGATCCATATTCCTTCCGTGCTTATTTGTGATTACAATTTAGGCATGTCCGTGTTTTGGTGATGGGTAACAACTGTCGGTATGTAAAACTCTGCAGCATTATACAAAATTTAGCAGTCTCAACTCTCAAGATCTCCTGGTGAGTCTCACGGTTTCACTCCTCATGGAACAGTAAAACAATTGAACAGCTTCCATCTTCACCTCATACTTGACATGCCGGTGTCATTCTCAGCTGAGGAAGCTGTGTAAAGATGGTTCTGTATCCAGGTTATGAGTACTCATATTTAACTGTAAGCTAGAGTTTGTATGTGAAATTGCTAGTATCAGTCTTTGCAAGTGTGTGTTAAGTTCGTATTGATAGAGCTCTCAACTTGTGGAGATGGAGCATTGATGTGAGCTCAGGAGCAGCTGGTATAAGCACAGTCTCACAGGATATGAATATATGGCGTTTTGGTGCCCTTCATCGCAACCCTAATCAACAGCCAAAATCCCAGCAGAGGTCACCTCCCTAAAGCATACAAGCAGAACAAGGAATCCAACAGCAGGATACCAACCGCGACCGAAGAGATCAAGCGGGGATGAGAAGGGGGGAGATGGGCAGCGAGACGGACCTGCGCCTTGTCTGCTAGACGGAGCGCGAGCCTGGAGATAGGGAGGGGCGCGTCGTAGACGAAGGCGTTGTTGATGCAATGATGCTCTCGGAGCGGATGAATCTGGAGAGGACGCGGCCGTCGGCGGTGATGCCCGCGAGCGCAACCCCCGCGTGGTCGGAGACGCAGAAGACCTTGCGCTGGTGGGAGGGAAAAAATTAATTATTTGTTCTGATACTAACATGTACATAAAAATCAATCTAGCAAAAATACAAAAATATTTTTTAAAAATGATAAATTATTAAATCTCTAAAAAAATAAGAGCTTAGAGACAGCCGTTATTGGCGACGACGATGACGGTGTGGGTGCAGGAGTGGCGCCCTGCTTGACAGCCTTCATAGCATACTTCACGTCGTCATGTCGGCGTTGTACTGGTTACGGAACATTCTTGAAGCTTGCTACTCGTCCTCCTTCTTCCCTTGGATTTCTCTCGCGTGATTTGGGAACGCGAAGTGTTTGTGTTTGAGTAGTCTCTAGGCTCGCGATATGTTTTTGTGGACCCACACGTAAGTGAGTGTGATAAGGCAGCATCATGGTTTTAAAAATAGGCCGACGGCGACACGGTTTCTAGATCTATCTGGTTTATTGAAAAATCGGACATATAATTATTTATTAGAGACAGATGACCATATGCGAAAAATATGCAGTAACATATTCGGTTACGGTGTGTCGTTGTGTAAGACAACAGTGCCCTACAAGGATGCCCGTAGAGAGTTTTTTGATTAGGCTAAAGGTAGTGCGGTGCTATGATCTAATGGTTATCTCAATCATAGAGACAGAGACAAGAGATTTTTAGATAGGTTCGGATCTTCCGGATGATAATAACCTTTAGCGTATGAGAGCTTTAGATTGTGTGAGTCTGATTTCTGCCCTTTTTAGGCTCCCGCCGATCCCTTTATGTGAGATAGATCGGGGGTAACAATAGATAAATAAATCCTCACTAATAATCTATTAATGACATAAACGGTCGGATCATGGATAATAATTCAAAGGATAACCGCACTAATAACCGCGGGTTTATGGAGATTAATGACGGCCTGGATTTTAATGGTGACCGTCAGAATACATGTGGTCGGGAGTGTTTCTTTTTCGAGTGCTGGACTCGGACGCCTCAGATCCCAATCACTATCCTCATGGCGGGCTCTGACCATTGACTGATCGGCTTAAAACCACTTAAAAGGTAGCCCGAGATCATATTCCCGACAAGGTGATTTGACATCATTCAAACTGCCTCTGTTTTAAAGCAGTTTGGGATATAGCTACACAAACTTGCAGAACTTCAGTTTCTGTGCATAAACTTGTATAGTGCACGCGAACCAATATCAGATTGCGATTAGGGTTTAACAAACTAAACTGGGATTGGACGCTCGATAATTGGTCCAGTTTAGATAGCCAGTTATTGTAGTAATGGTCAGTAACAAGTTTTAATTGATCAAAATTTGAAATCCCAAATTCGAAATCAAAATTTCGAACCGATAACCATTTGGTTTAAAGTAGTTACTGAGCGATAACCATCCGTTACCGATGCCGATTATCGAATAGTTTATCATTTATAATCGATCTGTTAGCCACAATAAGCAAGCAATTCGCGCCAAAAAAAATCATAAAAAACATAGAAATATTCACAATATATATATACGCAAAAACTAGAAAAATATATGAATATAAATAAAATTTATAATACAATAATGAAAACATTTTATATGAATGTAAACAAATTTAGTAATGTCATTTTTTTGAAAAAAAATGGGCTATTGGACTAGGCTCTAAAACTATCCTAAATTTAAATACTTTTTTTAAAAAAATCATAAACCACCTAGTATTTATGAGTTCTTTGATTTATCTAACAATTCAAATTCAAATTCAAATTTTGAAATAACCGGCGGTTACGCGGCAGATCTGCCGCATGGGCGCGCACAAGTTTGTCTACATTTGCAAATAACCCCTTTATCTATTCAGTTATCCACCCGCTCGGCGTTGGATCGGACGGCCGGGCGCCGGCTGCACGAATGGCTGGGCGACTTGAGTTTTTTTGTTTGTTTGTTTGACCCTCCTCTTCCCCATTCTTCCCCTCACGCTCGTCGGCCGGTTACTGCTCCCTCTCGCTCGCAGCGGAGTGTCGTCTTCTTCCCGCCCAACCTCCCCGTTTCGGGCGACTTTCTTGAGGTAATCCTTCCTCCTGCTCGGCGGAGCTCGCGTCTGGGATTCGGCGTGGTCTCGCGATCCGAGTGGTTCTCCCTTTCCCCCCTCCTCCTTCCTGCCCAGCTCCTGTGTCGTGCTAGGGTTTTCGGTGTGCGGCTCGCTGGTGGTGATTCCGGGAGCGCGGGTTGGCTAGGGTTTGTTTCGGCACCTACCTCTTACGCGGTGGTCTTCGCTTCGCCTTCCGCCCTACGAGCGGGAGCAGGAGCGGAGTAGAGTGGGCAGTTCGGTGTCAGTTACACTGTGTGCGCATATGCATGCTTGCTACTTCCTTTTGTCAGTTCGTAGAGATGGAGCCCGTTCGTGACCCATCTGCCTTCCTTTTGTAGCATTCCATGGTGGTGTGATCTCCCACCGTCTCAACGATGTATATTAAGAAGGTAACTTGTGCTGCCTAAGGGGTAATTGGGTGTTGATTTTGATGGTTTCTATGGCTCGTGCCAGACTCAATAGCTGTCTATGCAGGTTGTAATCGAAGGGTTCAAGAGCTACAGGGAGGAGATCTCAACAGAACCTTTCAGCCCCAAAGTTAACGTAGTTGGTAATTTCTTCCTCCTCTTCTAACTAACATGACTACAGGGTACTCAAGGACCATATGTCTTGCTTTCCTAACTGGCGCATGTCTGCTTAAGCTGCTGTTCAGCTTGTCCGACAGTTACCTGCACTTGTTTGCGTGGGGTGCAGGAGAGCTATTTGCAATATTTGATGACTTTTGTAATCTTGGAAGACTTTAATTTCATACTTCTGCCCTTTTTATGAACTAACATAAGTTTACATGTTTGTCACAGTTGGTGCAAATGGATCAGGCAAATCAAATTTCTTCCATGGTAATATTTCTACGATATCTGGCACCTCTAGGTTATTGTTATTATTCTTAATTTATCCTAACTTGGCCATGCTAATGCTTCAGCTATACGGTTCGTCCTAAGTGACATGTTTCAGAACCTCCGCAGTGAAGATAGGGGTGCTCTTCTTCATGTATGCATCTTCTCTCTTTGAGTGACCTAGATAGTTGAAGTAGATGGTTGCTATTTTGTACTAATAACCATTTTCAGGAAGGAGCTGGGCACTCAGTTGTTTCGGCTTTTGTTGAGATAGTGTTTGATAATTCAGACAACCGTATTCCAGTAAGTCCTCTAATTTGTCAAACATTAATTCGTCTGATCCAAACTATCTAGTTCACTGTGCAGCTGCATATTTTTTTATGACAAATGCATCAACACTGATATCTCCCATATGACAATATGAGTGCGTGCATCTGCATGTAGTTTTTAGGTCTTCATAACTTGCTATCTAGGTGATTGTGAAAGGTAGTCAACAGTATACTACTAATTATTTACCAGTCTGCATCAACTGTGTGTTGCTTTCTACTTTGCTTAACAGTGTATGGCATGCTACTCGTGTTCCTGATTTCGAGTGAAAACAAAACCACTTTGCTGCAGGTTGACAAAGAGGAGGTACGCTTGCGCAGGACAGTTGCTTCAAAGAAGGATGAATACTACTTGGATGGGAAGCATGTCAGGTATTCCATATGCCCCTAAACAGGCCCAACTATGTTACATCAGCGTTGCTTGGTTAGAGTCTCATTACCACTGTTGATTCTATGTTGCTCAGTAAAACTGAAGTCATGAATCTGCTAGAAAGTGCTGGATTTTCTCGCTCTAATCCATACTATGTTGTCCAGCAGGGAAAGGTAATAATTGTTCATCGCATTGTTCCCATGATCTGTTCAGTCATGACGTTAACAAAATTTTCATGTGTAGATTGCATCTCTTACCTTAATGAAAGATTCTGAACGGCTGGATCTCCTGAAAGAGATTGGTGGTACGCGTGTTTATGAAGATAGACGACGTGAGAGTTTGAAAATCATGCAGGAAACAGGCAAGTTTAAATCACCATAAACGTTTATATTTTTCTAGGGGACCTCTTATGACTTGGGGTATTCATTCATGCTTTATTGACAGCCAACAAAAGAAAGCAGATTGACCAAGTTGTCCACTACTTGGAGGAAAGGTTGAGAGAACTTGATGAAGAGAAAGAAGAACTGAAGAAGTACCAGCAGCTGGACAAACAAAGAAGATCACTCGAGTATACTATATTGGATCACGAACTAAATGATGCTAGGAATGAATTAGCTTCAGTAAGATTCTACCAAATTTGTTTTGTGTGTTTACTATCTGGATGTGTTTTTTCCTTCCATGCAAGTTGGAGTAGTCCAACTGATAAATGAGTGAGGACATCGGGACAAGTTTGCCAAACAAACCATTAAAATTTAACATTTCCTATTCAGGCTGATGTCTTTTTTTTTGGGTGGTTTTCCATCGTGATGGAAGAAACTTTTGAATTGAGGTGCCCCCTCAACATGAACACAATATTTACATTATGGGTACTGCATTGAGATATGGAAGCATTTCAACGCTCTTTCCCCCAAAAGGACAAAAAAGCACAGCATTTATGGCTTGATCTGTAACCACCCACTATACTACTAACCATACCGCTCAGAATCTGTGCACAGTTAAAAATATTTGCTTCTTCATTGGTTAGTGAATTCAAGAGCATGAGGAGCTCATTTTTCATCTTTATAGTGAATGGATCATTTGTTTTACTGCCTGCTTTGATTCCCTTCTTGTTTTTAGATGGATGATAACCGAAGAAAAATTTCTGAAAGAATGTCCCATGCGGATAATGAAGTGGTAGATGTACGTGAGAAGATCAAGAGTTTCGACAAAGAAATAAAGGTCTCAACTAAGGGGATAAATGATACCAAGGCTCAAAAGGAAGGTGTAGAGAAGAGGCGTACAGAAGCGCTGAAGGTGGTTGCTCAGATTGAGCTTGATTTGAGAGATATAAAGGACAGAATTTTGAATGAAAAACGAGCAAAGGTATGTCATGGTTCATAATTGATATTTCTCAAGATATTTTGTTAATTTTGTTTCATTACACTTAAAAGAATCTATTGATAGGATGAAGCTGTGAGGGATTTACAAAGTGTGAGGATGGAGAGTGAAAAGTCAAAGTCTGAATTAGCTGAAATTAGTAAGTTGCATCAAGCCAAACTAAAGGAAGAGGAAGAAATATCAAAAAGGTAAAAAATATGTTTATGGGTAGTTTAATTACATCTTGATGATTTCTCCTTTTGACACTAACTTTTTGTTCGGATAGCATAATGGACCGTGAGAAGCGATTAAGTATATTGTACCAAAAGCAGGGGAGGGCAACCCAATTTGCAAACAAAGCTGCCAGAGATAAGTGGCTTCAAAAGGAAATTGATGATCTTGAGCGTGTACTTTTATCAAATCGAAAGCAGGTGATAAAATAGTGAACCAGTGACCAGTTTGATTCTTGCAATTTCATATGTCCATTCCAGACCTCTGTTTTCTGTTACTATTTTATTTTACTCTGGTTGCTTCTACATGTGCTATATCCTACGCTAGATTATGTGTTAGTTTGGTTAATACATTCCATATTTTGTTGAGCTGCATCATAGCTTAATGCGACTAGTCATGTTTTTTTTGAAAACCTTTCCACTGTTTGATGGATTTATGTCTAACCTGCCCTGCAACTATGCCAGGAAGGTTTACTTCAAGAAGAAATCCAGAAGCTTAAAGATGAAATTAATAACTTGGATAGCTACATCGAATCCCGGAAAAGTGAATCAAGCAAATTAGAGTCTGCACTTGCAAAGAAGCACAATGACTACAATGACTTGAGGAAGCAGAGAGATGAGCTTCAAGAAGAAAGGAAGTATGTATATTTCTTAACAGCCGTGGCCTTGTGATTTGATGGAACAACTATTACTCTATAGATTAGATACTTAGTAGAAAAATGTTCCAGATCATTTTGGAAGGAGGAAGCTGATGTGACAGCTGAAATCGATAGGCTAAAGGAAGATCTTGTGAAGGCACAGAAGAGTTTGGACCATGCAACACCTGGGGTATGGAAATGCTACTTTTTTTCATATCATTTTGTTCATATTACTTACTGCTCATAACTTTTCTGAGGATGGCGATTCTGATGCACATTGCACCTTAGATAGGTGCCAGCAAACTATTCCTGAACAGGATGCAAAATCATAAATATAACTTCATATTTACTACTTCGATTTTGCATATTTCATGATAATTATGATGAATATTTTCTTAGAGTTCTATTGATAAATTTTGCTTCTGCTTGGTGACTGTTATCGCAAGGATATAGCTCTATAAAATTTTAGCTTTGCCACTATTGCCAATTTGCCATTTTACATATTTTTTCTTTCAGGGCAATGTCTGACACTCTTTTCATGGTGCATTTTTTTCCTTCCTCAGGATATCAGAAGAGGCTTGAATTCTGTTAGCAGAATCATCAGGGACCATGGTATTACAGGAGTTTTTGGTCCTGTACTAGAGCTGGTCGATTGTGAAGAGAAGTTCTTCACAGCTGTTGAGGTCACTGCAGGGAATAGGTCTGAATTTACCGCCACTTTATAGATGACATTGTTCTGATAATTTTTCAACTATTTCATTGTTTTCTCTGTTAAATGATATATTCTATTCGGATGTGAATAGTTTGTTCCATGTGGTTGTTGACAATGACGACATATCAACGAGGATCATTCAAGTACTGACTCGAGAAAAAGGTGGACGGGTGACATTTATACCACTGAATAGAGTGAAAGTTCCAGATGTCAGTTGTCCACAAAGTCCTGATTTTGTTCCATTATTGAAGAAACTAAAATATCGCGCCGATCATCGCCGTGCTTTTGAACAGGTTTTATATATCCTTTTCTGTTAACTTCTTTCAATTGATGTCTACATATTTTATTGGTGACCTTGGTTGATTTAATTGGGATCCTCCTTCAAGTAATCTTTCCCTTCATCTGCATGACCAAGTTTGTCTTACTCATGCTTCTGTTTTGTATGCATCCATCTTACCTTTGTGTACTTGGAGGTTTTATAGCCATCAACATCAGCTGGGCTTCATTAGCTATGGCAGACCATCTAATATTTTATTATTGTTTGGCACCAGGTTTTAGAATGTGAATGAATCATACTAATCCGACTTGCAGTTCATGCACACACTGTATTTTAGCTGAAACTAATCTTAGTAATGGGTTACTTTCTTAGGTGGGCCATGATTGTGAACTTCCCTACTTGTATGTTGGCATATAATTCCTTCACATATTTGCATTTGTGCATGGGGGTAGGAGTATGTGTGTATGTGTGGAACATTTGTTTACTTTTCATGCACCTTTTTAGAGTGGTCCTTTTGCTGCTATATGCTTATCTGGGCCAAATCACATAGCATTCCTTCTGTCTATATGTCTAACTTTGATATTTCTGCTAGGTTTTTGGCAGGACAGTAATATGCCGAGACCTGGAAACTGCGACCAAAGTTGCACGTGGCAATGGGCTGGATTGCATCACACTTGATGGTCGAGTTGAATTTTTTCACTTATTTGTCATTATTAGCATTAATAATTTAATATTGATAAAGAGTCAATGCTATCAGGTGATCAAGTTGCCAGAAAAGGTGGTATGACAGGAGGTTTCTATGACTCTAGGCGCTCAAAACTGAAATTTGTGAAAATAATTAGGGACAATAAAACAGCAATTGAGAAAAAGACATCACATCTAGAGAATGTGGGAAGCAAGCTAAGAGATATCCTTTAATCTAACTACATTCCTTTCTCCCTGTTTATTTGAGGTGGTTACAAAACTGTATCTTTCGTTCTGTTGTCACTTGCTTTTACTAAATATACTTCTGGTCTTGCTTACCACAGACCTGATGAATAAGGAGTTTGCGCTTTACTATTAAATTTAATACTTCCTGCTTTCACCATAGGTCCCTAGCTCATTTTATCATTACTCTGATGGCTTGAAATAACCATGCACAATATGTAGGTTTAATTCTTGTATCTTTTGTAGTGATCCAGGATCCATGCATTTACCCTTTTCCAAAGCATATGGATTATTGTTGTGACAGTAAGAATACTGCTGGTTCTTCAATAGATTGGGCCTACCAACTAGCAGATTTCAGGGTTGGCCACTGTCAATAGTTGTGAATGAGGATCTGTCGCTGATGTGGCTGACATGTGGGACCGGGAACCACATGTTTGCGAGACAGGGTGGCAAATCCTCAATTTGCAATTTATCAATGCCCATGGCTTCACTCATGTTTGTTATTTTGTTTGCCTTCATGTTCCAAGTAATTTTAATATATGAATGAAACATGACAATACTTTTGATGACTTTCTGTTTACAGCTTATGTTAGATTTTATATATCCTACAATTTTCTTTTCTTAACTTGCCATACATATAGATAAGAAAATTACAGATTTAGTTACCAAACAGCAGCAAATGGATGCTGAACGTGATCACGCCAAATCAGAGTTGGAACAATTTAAGGTTGACATTGCTAGTGCAATGAAGCAAAAGGGATCACTTCAGAAAGCCCTTGGAAAGAAGGTACTTAGTTCTCCTTCGCTGTAGTTTATGGGAGATTCCCTATCTTGATATTTAATATGAAAGTCACTAGTGTCTATTCTGCTATAGTCTTGCAACTGTATCTAATAGTTTTTACCTTGCAGGAAAAATCACTAGACAACATCTGGAACCAAATTGAGCAAATCCAATCTGGCATTGCAATGAAAAATGATGAAATGGGTACTGAACTTATTGATCAGTTAACTTCAGAAGAAAGAGATCTTCTTTCACGACTGAATCCTGAAATTACTGAACTAAAGGAGAAGTTTCTCATATGTAAAAACAGTCGCATTGAGGTTGTTCAAGCAAATTTAGCAATTATGCTTGTGTTTCCTGAAGATTCTTTTTATCAACTCTAATGCAGTTACAAACTATTATATAGATTGAAACAAGAAAAGAGGAATTGGAGACCAATCTATCAACTAATCTTATGAGACGCCAGAAAGAGCTTGAAGCAATAATTTCATCTGCAGATTCTAAGACCTTGCCTCTGGAAGCTGAATCAAAAGAGCAGGAATTAAAAAGTTCTAAGAGGAGTCTTGATGAATCGACTGCAATGCTGAAGGGTATAGATGCATTGATAGACTTTTCTTTCCCTTCTGTATTATGCTAAATACTTCTCATGTTGTGAAGCCTTAAGTCATGACTCAAATGATCTTTTGGATAGCTAATGTTGATGCCATTAATAACTTTACGCGGAAGATGGAGGAACTGAAAAGACGTAGGGATGATCTGAAGGTAAGTTGAATGTAGCTATGATCTTTTTGTATGAACTCCCTATTTGTTGTTGGCTTGTTATGTAATGATATATCATTAAACACAGACGCTTGAAGCTAACCTGGAGCAGACGGTGCAAGACGGCGCCAAGGATTTGGAACAGCTCATGAGCAACAGGAGCATTCATCTAGCTAAGCAAGAAGAGTGCATGAAGAAGATCCGAGACTTGGGCTCATTGCCTGCAGATGCTTTTGAAACGTACTGCATTTGCCATTTTATGGCTACCTAGTTGTCTATCTAAATAATTATACTTTCCATATAAATGGCTAAACTGGCTGAAGAAGCCAGAATGCAGACCTCTGTTTAGGGCTTTTCAGTAGATAAATATTGCCACACTGTAATACCATGTTAGCTTATTTGTCTTGCCAATGCTATAGGTACAAGCGGAAAAACAAGAAGCAGCTGCAGAAGATGCTTTATGACTGCAATGAGCAGCTGCAGCAGTTCAGTCATGTCAACAAAAAAGCTCTTGACCAGTATGTGAACTTCACGGAACAGCGTGAACAACTACAAAGAAGACGGGGCGAACTTGATGCTGGTGATCAGGTGAAAATTTCAATTGGTATAGTTGCATTTTTGTTTCCTTTTGTATCTTTAGCATAGAATCTCATAAAATCGGCTGAACAACTTTGCAGAAAATCAGAGAACTCATATCAGTTTTAGACCAAAGGAAGGATGAATCAATTGAACGTACATTTAAAGGAGTTGCAAGGCACTTTCGTGAAGTGTTCTCTGAACTAGTGCAAGGGGGTCATGGATATTTGGTTATGATGAAGAAAAAGGTATATTTTCCTTGCTTTACCTACCAGTATTGCTTCCATGGCATATGCACTGTTAGGCTTCTAGCCTGTTGTCAAGTATGTATTTACGCTTGGTTGTGGTAACTCATAATTCACCTTTGCTGGCCTATCACCTGGGTCGACTTGGATTTCATCTCTAAACTACCCCAATTCACTTGGGACTTAAGGGCTGTCATGCTGTTGCCTTCACCTGTATCTCAATTGAAATTTGTTTGTATTTTGCTTATTTTAATTCCACAAATTGGTATTAGGTCTTATCTTTTGTTTTATATATCTGGGCTATTCTTCAATGCAAAGATGATGTTAAGTTTGGTTTCAAATGCAAGCTGATACATTTTAGAATTTCAAATTCTGATTTTATGGACTTTGCCTGGAGTTCTCTGAAATTTTCCTTCCATGTGTTCTGTCTTAGGTGAGACCTCTTCTGAAAACTAATGTGGATGCTTTCCTTTCTGGTAGGATGGTGATGCAGGTGATGATGATAACGATGAGGATGGGCCTCGTGAACCAGATCCTGAAGGGAGAATAGAGAAGTACATTGGTGTAAAAGTCAAGGCATGTCTTGTTGCATATGCTTTTTATTTACTTGTGCATACTTACTGTTTGTTTAGCAGTAGCAATACATCCTAAAAAATAAGATGGTGTTTGAAAATAATGTTCTAAAGTTGTTATACTCAGTAATCAGTATTATTTTGGTCGTGATAATATACTCTAAGAGAGGTACTCACCTTTCAGGTTTCCTTTACTGGCAAGGGAGAAACTCAGTCTATGAAACAGTTGTCTGGTGGACAGAAGACAGTGGTGGCTTTAACACTGATTTTTGCCATCCAGCGTTGTGATCCAGCTCCTTTCTATCTGTTTGATGAGATCGATGCTGCTCTGGATCCACAGTACAGAACAGCTGTTGGCAGTATCCTTTACATTTCTTCTTCTCTTATCCTCAGTAAAGAATGGTGTTCTGTTTATTATTATCTCCATTATATTTCTGTGATATGACTCGTGTTCAATTTCTCCTTGTGTTCGTTTTAGCTAAAGCACGTCAGGAATAGTTTGTCCTTGCAATGTCGGAAGCTTTTACTTCTGTTTTCCTTAAGTTTTGTTCCAGATATGATCCGTCGTCTAGCTGACATGGCTGACACTCAGTTTATAGCGACGACATTCCGACCAGAAATTGTAAAAGTTGCTGATAAAATCTATGGTGTGACACACAAGAACAGGGTGAGCTACATCAATGTGGTATCAAAGGAGCAAGCTCTGGACTTCATTGAGCATGATCAGACACACAATGCCAGCTGAGGCTGGATGCGCTTATATCAATGGTGTGTTTCTCTCGACACTCAAAACTACCAACCTCATCTAGCTAATATTAGAGTACCGATAAACGTTGTTTCTTTTTCCGCAGGCAGATGCTAACATAGAAGAGACAGTGGAGCAGGCTAACATGTCTCGCTTTGCATGGATGGACTAGCTGTGAATGTCTAGTTAGATCTCGTATTTGTAAGTTTCCGGTGATGGATAGCTTTGTTATCACTAGTTTCTTGGGTGGGTACATGTATCCAGCGGGGGACGCATCTTTTCTGTATGACGTGCTGCTGTAACATCGCCGTTTAATCTTGCCTGTATCAACGGCTTACCACTGGAAGTTTATTGTCGGTCTAATAGCGGAGTTCAATTTTCTGTCATTTTTGTTTTCTGGTTTGCAGAGAAGCACAGAGGTTGACATCTGAGCTTACATTCTGTTGACAGTCCAAGCTCCGCCTGCATTTGGATGCCCTAGACGGGTCAACGTTGACGCGGAGAAGTGAGAACCTGGGCTGTCATGGGTGACATTGGTAGCTGTCGGATGCAGCCGAGCTGGAGGGCCAAACGACTGTACGCCGTGGCCGCAGTTTCTGTGAAGCGCTAGCTGCGCTACCAGCAGTCGGCTCCCAATCTGGTGGTGAGTGCTCGCAGGTCGCAAATGCTGTAATTCCTTGGGTCTTGCTTGCCTTTTGCTCAAGGTCACCCAGGCGACGCTCCGCTGTTCTTGTATGGGCAGGTTCTACCAAATGTTGGTCACCACTCACCAAAGCCCTTAGCGAATACAAACACCATGATGCATCGTTTTGAAAACTGCAAAATGGATCATAGATGCAGCACACGATTCCGTGTGAAGTTGCAAAAATTCAATTCCAGATTCGTCCTAAGCGTCAACGCTAAAAAGAAATACAAGCTTCCAGCATCACCTACCTGAGAGAAGCCATGTTACCATTTTGCACATCTCCGGATCAAAAAATTCGTAAAGATGAAGCTGTTAAAAGCTTAAGTTGGTGAATTAATAGTATTTAGTTAAGTGATTAAGTTTTTATTTTGAATTGAAAATAAAAATTTAAACTATTTTATTTTATCATAAAAACTCTATATCCTATAAATCTTGAGATGTATGCACACACAGCCAACTTCCAGTAGCTGGCATTTGGAGGTAACGGTGCAGCTACCATTGTGGCTGAAATAGCCATCAGCCATGCATGCATCAACAAACTCTGGAATGCAATGGAATCGCCATCCATCCCTGCCTCTTCTTCCTCCTCCTCCGTACCCCTCCCCTCCAGGCTCCACCTCCCAAGGCCGCTCGTCCACCCGAGGTACGCATTTCTTCGATCTACCTCGAGGATGAACAACAACTTATTTTCCATTGGGATGATCATGCGCGGATGCAGCTATTGAACTGATTGAGGAATTGATGTATATTTGTTGTTGGTTGCTCGCGTCGCGTGGTGGATCGTGGATGCAGGGCGCTCGGCTCGGTTCGGCCAATACTATTGTTAGTGATTAACAAATAAGGCGACCGGCGATGTCG
>KE370874.1:639309-656790 GCA_000418225.1 Zizania latifolia
GGGTCGCACGGCCGACGTGCGGCGAGGATGGGGACGTGTGGTCGGCGTGCGGCCGGCACGCTGGAGGCTGTCGTAGAGCGGGCAAGCACTCAGACATTTCATCCACACCTTTTGTGTGCTGTCAGGGAAGTAGTTTTTATTTTGTTTGCCGCGTCAGCGTGCCACGTGTGTTTTAGTCAGCGAAACTGTAGTGTGTCAGCAAAATCGTGCTGAAAGTTCTAGAGTAAACTGGTTTTTAAATTTTAGAGAGCTAATTAAATAGTTTTATAGTTAAAAGGATTATTTAAACTTTCAGGATAGTTTAGTAATATGCAATTTTTCCGCTGCAAAATAATGGCCAAGCAATTAAACCCCTATACACACAAGGCACGTATCAACTCATATATGAATGTCCCGGCCACTACTGACAATCCAGTGTATGGATGCGACATTACATACATAGCCCAGTCGAGCTCCTATCGATCGAATTGATCAGAAATATATCTCACCTACACTATTTTGCCATCAGCACCTTGCACAGAGCTACACTTATGAAACACTGATGTTTGTTTGGTTTAGCTTTTGTAACTAATTTCTTAATTAGAAAGCTAAAAGCTAAATTAAATAGATACAAACAGCTTTTTTAATCACAGTAATTTTTTGTCAATACAAATTAAAATTTGTAATCTCTTAGATTCTACAACTTTATAGTTTGCGCTGTTTGATCCCTTCGTCAGTCTGCATTAGCTTATTATATTGATTATTAATTGATGTATTGAATTACTGTTTTTTGTTAAACTTTATGAATCGCTCTACAGTATATTTATATCTATTGCTACTTTAACTAAATAATTTTGTAGCTTTTTCCTAACTCACAATAGCTTTAGTTTTTTTAAAATCTAGCTCAACCAATATATTTCTCAATCGATCCAGCTGTAGCAACGGAGGAGCCATGCATGCGTGGTCACTACTTGAGGCCTTCATATATATCTACAGGACATCAATTAGTCTTTGAAACATCTTAATTAATTTCGTGTAGCAGTGATATTTCTTTTTCCGTGTAGCAGTGATATTTCTTTTTCGGACTCAACAACCTAGGTCAAAACAACTAAGATATCAATTTTTCATGGGAAAAGAACTATATAGTTGCAAAATAATATAAATATAAATTCAAAGTCGAACGAAGCTGTTACAGATTACGCAGTGCAATTAATGCATGCAAGTTATAACGTAATAAATAAACATGAATCATGCATAAATAAACCATATCTACTTCTAATTACGTGGTACTACATACGATTCTTAACAATAATAACAATAATACGTAGCTAATGCGGTTTCAAGTTGCTAAACGAGTGAGTCATCGGATCAAACGCCTCCTCCTCCGGCGTGAAATCGTTCTTGATCCCGAACATCTGCCTGATCACCTCCGGAGTCGTGTCCTTTATCATGTCCGCCGCGCGCTGGAACGCCAGATCCAGCAGCCCCTTCACGTTCATGTAGTTCGCGGCCATCATCACGTCGAACAGCGTCACGGCGTCGACGTCGTCGATGAATTCGGCGTCGAAGGCTTTGAGCGTCAGCCGCTCCCTCTCCGACGCGGCGGCGCCGGAGCTCGGGGCGGCGTGCTTGGTGCAGTATTCGACGACCTTGGCCAGGGTGACGCCGTCGACGACAGGGAGAGGGATGGCGGGGTATGCGCAGCCGTCCTCGATCATGTGGAGCACCATCTCCGACAGCTTCGCCGCCGCCTCCGGCAGCTCGAAGCGCTCCCCGTCGCCGCTGATCAGCACGATCATCTTGCCGCCGTCGTCCGATTCCGCCATTGATCGCTAGATGATTGCGAAGCTCGTCAAAGGTGACCGGTATGGTATTTGGATGTGGCACAAATTAATACCAATCCAAACATCTAGAAATTATTGTTAGAGTCGTCTACACTCTTTACCAGAAAAAATAACCTTAGAGTAAATTTTTTGTTTTGAGTTCTTTTATGTATATCTTTTATCTCTTAAAAAAAGAGATAGAATTAATCTCCGTCATTAGTTAAAAAATAAAATGATATGTTACCTTATATAGGATAAGACATTAACTTTTTTAATTGTAATCGTTAGATCAGAGGTCTCTATTATCTTAAAATTTGCCTTATATTTATATTCGTAACAGTTCTACAAACAAAAATGCCAAACCTAATATAATATTTAAAATCAACTTCCCAAATTTAAATTTCGCTATAACATTTCAGCAGCGTCAGAAACAAGCACGTTTGAAAAACAAAATACCACGGGACACTTCTGTATATCCCGGGGGAATACATCTTGTACCGTAAATTTGTGTAACTGCATTTTATATATTCAATCTTTGATATGTAGCAGATGGACGGTCGTTGCATAAGCACACGAGGGCTCTCGTGGGAACTCGCGCTGGATCTGAATGAAGCACATCACAGTACATTTTACAGATACATGTACCTTTGCCAATTGCCCTGGATGCATGATGCATGATGCATGCACCTCACCTCTTCACCTCCCTTCCCTTCTCTTGTCGTCCGACCAAAGTAACCAGACATTGTACTGCCCATGAGAGCAAACAGTGGATACATCATCCCCGTGCTACCGAAAACCTATTTAAGAAGCTTTTTATGTTCCGTAAGAGTTCAGAAAAGTTAATGTTTTCTAGTTTCTGGATTCTATTTTATTTTTAGATTCTACAGCGATTGAGTTTTGTAATTTGAATGTAGAATCTGAACTATTTAAGAGAATTTTAGATTCTAAGAGTAGTTAGTTATAACTGTCAGAAACTTTCTAAATATCCGCTAAATCTTTTGTCTGTTGATTCTCCTGCAGGTAAGCAACCTATTTTTTTGGTGATTCTCCCTTCTTATATAGAACCGTAAATCGCTTTGCTAGTTTGCTCTGGCTTTTTTAGAAGCCGTCTAGTTTTTACCTGTTTGATATAACATCTCTAAATTATTGCTAGAATCACCTCTTAGAAGGAGTACCAAACAGGCCCTTAATTGGTATAGCTGCATGGATCATGAGCTAGTACAAGAAAAGGTTTTACAGTCTCCGGAGAAATAACGCAAAGTATGGTGTTCTGTGTTAAGGTATGGGCATTCAGTCTAGCACGCTAAACTACACCAAAACGATATTCACTTTTGGCTCCAAGCCTCCAACATGGCAGCATGGAGGATGTGCTGTTCATCGCTGAATCTGTGATGAATCACGCTTGTAGCCAGCTAGCGATGCACAGCTTGGCAAAAGCGACAGCAGCGCTCAGCGCCGGCCATCACATTTTGGGTGGCTGGGCAAAACAAAAAATAAATGTATCGATAGATTTTTGCTAATAAAAAATAAACATATCGATAGTTAATTGCTAATCAAATACTGAATGAAGCATGTCTATGAGAGAGTGGAAGAAACTCACATAACCTAAGAACTGTTACGTTATAATCTATGATCGAATATATAAACGATCATGTTTTATAGTCATGTTTATAGAGAGATTCTTACGTTTTGGGACTAGGGTAGCCGCTCTGTTCTGGAGGAGACCTCAAATCTGTCCCCTTTTACACATTGGAAAGGAGCAATTTTTGGGAGGAAAATTAAAAACCCTAAAGGAAACAAGGATCATGCTCTTTTCGAAAGAAAGAAACAAGGATCATGATCATATCAATCAAGTCGAGATCGATCGATGAATATGTTTGTGTCCAACACGCATGCATGCTAGCTGCTTCAGATACCAGCTGCTTTCAGGTCCCCAGACCCACACTGCGATAGCTTTTGTGATTCTATTTTCTTTTCAGAGCTATCTAGATCTCTGATCCATATATCCAATGGGAATCTTCTCTGACTAGTTAGTTAACTCACTACACGCGAATTATCTGCACTTGTTCTTTTCTCATTTTCCCCCAATTTTACTCCCTGTTTTTTTTCAGGTCTAATTGTACATCCTTGTTTACTGAATGCCCTTGGCTAATTTTTTCTTCACAATAAGAACAACAGATGATCCGAGTTCGATCTCTAGCTTGTCGAATTATATATATAGGGACTGTTTGGAAGAGATTCTGACAGACATAGTTACTCTTACAATCTGATATTCTCAAAACGGTTTAGATTCTTAAACTCAGGTTTTAAAAATCAATAACTAAATAATCTAGAAATAAAGTACTCTGTCTGTTCGAGAATGTAACATATTTTAGAGTTCAAAATTTATCTCAAATATAATAATCTTGTACATGTAAAAAATAACTTTTACCTCTAAATTACTATCCCGCCATATAAAAAGTTTTAGATGAGCATATGTTTTTTTACTCCCGGTGTATATGCATCCCTGCCCCGTTGATTCTGGCTCTGAAAGTTACAAGACTGAGCTTGAAAGCTGCATATGCAAATGGCTACAGGTAGAAAAGTAGCAACAAACTGAATACAAAACAGATGATGAATTTGCCACTGTACAGCAAATTGAGAGGTAGAACATGCACAAAAGTGCTCGAATTCAGCTTCCTGAAGTTTGTGAGTTCATCTGAATCTGAACTGAATACAAACATGACATGGCGATTAGATAGATATTCGATGGCACGCACTGCAGCTGCAGGACGCGTCAAGAACACAAGACGGCGGTGGCTGCAGCCTGCAGGGTTAAGCTGGGAAAGCCACCTGAAGGCAGCAACATCAGCAGCATCTTGGATCGGCCAGGTCCGCACGTGCGTCCCTGCACGCTCGCACGCTCGCACGGGGATCCACGGTGAAACACCAGAAGCTAATCTCTAGTAAATTAGTACGTAGTAATTAGATTTACTGGTGGCGAGTACTTTCTGCTAGTAATTTACAGCGGCATGCTGTGCATGTCTTCTCTCTTTTCCATTTTTTTGAGACAACTGTATGTAGTAAACACTATACACCTCCTCTCTCTTTTCCCTTCTTTTGTCCCGTTGTTTTCTCGAATCCGATGAAGATTCGGTTTGATTCCCACACCAAGCGGCGAGTGAGAGAGTAGGAGTGCAAGTGAAGTATTTTGCAGAAAAAAATTAACGATTTGTAGTGTTATCTTACGATAATTATGATAATGACACGTAGAACATATTCAAATACACAATTACCATTTTGAAAATTTCATAGTCCAAAGGAGGATTATTATTCCTATTCGTGGTGCAGTTCTGTTTCCGAGAAAATTAACGATTTGTTATGACAACTTTTTAATTATATTATCGCTCAGTAACATAGCATGTATGAATATTTAAGTTTAAAATCAAAATCGAAATACTTGTTGATTAAGAGATTATCAAAACTCTGTGTGCTTTTCTCCTCTGCTCCCCCGTAAACAAAGTCCCGTCCACCTCGCCGGCCTCTATAAATCCCCCTCGTTTTGCTGCCCCAACACCCCTCTCCTCCTCCACCTCGCCGTCCTCTCCTCCCTACCAGCAACCACCACCATCTTCTTGGTCCTGGCAGGAAGAGAGAGAGAGAGGTGTAGCCTAGTGCACCGGTGGGTAGCTAGCGCTGCATGCAGTGATAGCTCTAGCTAGGCTTTTGCCAGTTGCCACTAACCGCTCCGGTGGAGGAATCCGGTGCTTGGCTGTTACCTCAGCTCAGCTCGGCTCGCTTCATATCTCCTCTTTATAAGCAGCAGCTCTGGTCTCCGTTCGCCCCGGCCCGGCCGCCATTAATTGGTAGCCTCTGAGTTTCTCGCTGTTCTTGGAGTTGTTGCTGTTGGTTGCTCCGGCCGATCGAGGGGGAAAGAAGAAGGAGATTGCACATGCTTATTCCGTTCGTCCTCGAGTTCCTGATCGATGTCGCCTGTGATCAGTGAGATCCTCCTCTCGGGGTTTATGATCAACTCCACACTCCGGCGCCGCACCCATCTCGTCCAGTCCTTCTCCGTCGTCTTCCTCTACTGGTTCTATGTCTTCTCATAAGCCACTCGCCCGACCATCGCCTCTCCCTCTCGTCCTCCTCCTCGTCTCTCTCTAGCCTGCTGCTCTCTTTCTCTCTCTTAATAATCTCGTCGTCGTCTGCTCTCTGTTCGTCTTCGTTTCCTAGCTGCCTTTTTTTACAGCTTCATGCACTTCCCTGCTGCTAGCTCGTAGAAATCTAATTAATCGCTAGTGTTGTCTCGCGAATCGAGAAGAAATCGAGGCAAAAGAAGAGCCTTTTGTGGTTCGATCTCTGCTTTGTCTCTGTGTGCGTGTGTGTTTGTGTTGCAAGAGGAAGCAGTGAGCTAGCTGTTCTTGCAAGGATCGATTCTTGATGGCTTCTTCCAGTGGGAGCGGGAGCGCGCTCTCGGCGGCCACGGCGACGGGGGGCTCGTCGTCGGCGGCGGAGGAGGAGCTGCGCGCGCTCATGGAGCAGCGCCGGGCCAAGCGGATGCTCTCCAACAGGGAGTCGGCGCGCCGGTCGCGGATGCGCAAGCAGCGCCACCTCGACGACCTCACCTCGCAGGTCGCGCACCTCCGCCGCGAGAACGCCCAGGTCGCCACCGCCCTCGGCCTCACCACCCAGGGCCTCCTCGCCGTCGACGCCGAGAACGCCGTCCTCCGCACCCAGGCCGACGAGCTCGCCGCGCGCCTCAACTCCCTCAACGGCATCCTCTCCTGCATCAACAGCAAAGGCACCGCCGTCGCCCTCACCGTCGCCGCCGCCGCCACTGCCACCGCCGACCCGCTCCTCGGCTTCGACTCCGCCGCCTTCGACGACCTGTTCAGATCCTCCCCCGAGATGTTTCAGCTTTGCTAGCTCAAGACAGAAGCTGCCATGGCAGAAAGCACGAAAAAAATCATCTTTTTCTCTCTGATGCTTTTGGTGTTTCAGGTTTCCTAGTGAGGAGGAAGAAAAACTAATGGTGGTGGTAAAAAAAAAAGAGAACCATGAATTTTTACTGTACTGGGGTAAGCACACCACCTAACTAAGCTAGCTGCAAGGGCTAATGGCCTAACTATCTTGTGTAATTGGTAAATCAAGTGATGGTTAAGTTAAGCCTGCATGATCATGTACTCCACTCCACTATGTAAGGATTGAAGCAGTAAGCTTTCTGTTTCTCTGTCAAACAAAGGAAGTGCAATATATAATTACTAATCTCTGCTGTCTCATGGTATGTTTGCTTGTGAATTAATTGGTGTTAGTTCTGTTAGATTTCACTGGTTAGTGGTTACTACCTTGGAGCAAGATAATTATTTCTGAATTTCTGAACTTTGGTGAGATGCAATGTTACATTAGTTCTCCACCACTGACTTCTGTCTTACTGCCAGCCTCAGATCTTTGCAGCTAGTACATGGTGTAGTAGTAAATCCATCTATCTGCAGAAAACTCTTCTTAATATTCCACAGGTAGTGGGAATAATTGGTGTGATAATAGCCAGTCTTTTATGAGTGGAATATATATAAATGTCTCAGTTTTGTTTTCCTTCTTTCTGTTTCATGGTGTTTTAATTTGTTGAGTACAGTACTGATGGTTATTGTGCACAGGAAAGAGATTCTCCAAATTACTCCTTTTTTCCTCTCCTTCTCTATCGTATTTGGTTCAGCTTTTCTAAGCATTTTTTCGATTAAAAAGCTAAAAGCTAAACTAAACAATTATCATATGAAACCGGCTTTTTAATCATAACAGTTTTTTTCTATGACAAAATAAAAGTTATTCATAACTTTACGGTTTGTGCTACCTGATCTATTAGTCAGTTCGTATGAATTTATTATATTCGTTGTTAATTGAGGTATAGAATTGTCGTTTTCTATTGATAAATTCTACAACTATTACAACTAAATAACTTCGTATTTTTTTTCGTAACTCATGACCGGCAGCGTGTTGGTTCTTGGGAATTTGATTGTACTAGAAGGCTACTTTCTAGTTGTCATGGACCAACCAGCACTGTAGTACATCCCTGACAGTAGCACCAGCAGTAGCCTAGCATTGCCCCCAGGGACAACTCTTGTAGCAGAGCTCTCACTTACAGGCAGCACACAGATATTTCATCCCCTCAATTCACATTCATCTGACTCCAGCTCACATGATATCTTGGCACCCTCCAAATCACATGCAACCTGGTGATTCTGCTGCCACACAAACATGAATCTGGTCTTCCAGTGGCTGGCTACAACTGGAGTAACAGATCACCAACCACTCCCAACTTGCCATTGACATTTTTCTCCTCCTCAAATGAATCGGCAGAGCTCCTTCCCTCGATTTTTGAAGAAAAAAACTTGTAATTGACGGGTGTAGTACTAGGAAAAAATTCAGTGAGGAGATGCTTCAAAGTCCTTACAATGAGAAATTGACGCTATGTGAATGCACAACTGCATAAGTGACATGCGGCGATGGATGATGGAGGTAGTGAGGAAGAAAGAGAGTAGAGAGATGAGCGGAGAAGCTCCACCAGATTACCAGAGCCTTACATGGCACCAATCCATGATGAGTCTCACTATAAGAACTTTAAAATCTCTTCTCACGAAATTTTTAGAAAAATATTCCGTGAGGAGGGGCTTTAAAGTCCTATGGTAAGGACTCCCATGTATTGGTGCCACGTGGAGGCTCCGGTAGTCTGACGGAGCTCCTTCGCTCAGCTCTCTTCCTTCCCCATCGTCTCGGTTGTCTACCGCCGTCTGCCATCTGCATCTCTACGTGACATCAATCCATGACATGAGGAGTCCTTACCGTGAGGACTTTTAAGCCCCTCTCCATGGAAATTTTTTCAATAGTAGTATAATACATCATGCTAGTGTACAACAGTTACTGTACCAATACACAGTCACATTATACATACTTACATATACTGAATGCAGTGCAATGGAATGGAGTGGACCACTGCAGTCTGCAGGTGCAACTTGGTGCAATGGACCTGGCTGCATGCCTGGGAGGTTGCTACATTGATGGAGTAGAGCCAGCACTCACTCACTCACTCACCCAGTGGAGATTGCAGAGGACATGCTGCAAAAGGGAGGGAATCAAGGCCAAGAAGGTGGCCTCACCTCAGCCACCACCTTTCCTCTCCACCCACATATACATATGAGAGTGAAATATATCAGCAAGAACCACCGAATATTCTCCATCTCCGTCCGTTGTTCCGGTGGGCGGGCGGGCGGCGGCGGATGCGCCGGCCATCACCGGAAAAAACAGTGGACGGGAGAAAGGATTTGCTGATTTGGATGTTTCAGAGTCAGCAGCAATTTAGGTAGCTGGTGCCCTCTAGATGTGATCATGTGAATACACAGACAGACTAAGTCTATGAACATCCTGAAATACCTGATCATGATTGGTTCGAATTGATTGCACACAGTGCCGGTCAAGTTTTACAAGTTAAGTTATAGGTTGCAACGTAACAATTATCGATACCTTTGGTTGTACCTTAATGGGGCTCCTATTTTTAGCTTCTCCCCGAGCCACCGAAATCGGTGCCTGATTGCATACACTTTTATTCAATGGCATATGTGCCAAGATTTCGTTTCATTGGTCTAAGTGAATCACCGAGCTACACTTCTGCTTCATCTGGCTAACTGATGTGTACATGTGTATATATCTGTGCATTTTTCTTGAGTAGTTGTTGTTGCTTGCAGAAGGAAAACTCAGGATCCTGTAAATATATTAGGAAGTGCCCCTACATCAGAGAATAACCATGGACTTTGGTTCTCTTGTTGGTATCTTTAAAGATTCTTCAGGTACTATATCACTTCATCGACAAGGATTTGCTCCAAAAATTACAATCAAATTGCTAAAACAATACTACAATCAACGGGTAGAACTCTAGGGAATTTTAGTTTTTTAGCTTATAAAGCAGCCAATAATTTTTTATACAAAATGTTTATTTGGCATGAACATGACAGAAATATCTTATCTGGAGATGCAAAGATTACACAGAATAAACACTTTTAAATATACAATGCAATTCATTAGCACAACAAGAATTGGAATAAAGGTTCCCCTTAACAATTCTCCAGAGAATAAAAAGAGGAGTTATTCAATTATTCAAAGTGCGCTAAATGCGGGCTAAGACTATTACTAATCCAAGATAAGAATACCTTAACAGTGGAGCTGGAAGTAAATTCAGATCTTACCAAAGCTTAGAATAATTTAATAACAATCTTTTGATTCCTTCTTGCAGAAACCAAGGCTTTTGCCACACTTTTTAATCACCCCACAGAACTGTGCTTGTCCACAATTGAATACTGATTATGAGCTGCTGCAAATGGGTTTATGCTTGCCCTAACCTGCTGCTTGTGTGTTTCTTAAGCCCATGTGGCCTGTCATGCCTTATGCTTATCACTCATATGGAGGATTTGGAGACAAAGGCTGCTGTGTTCATGTTCAGTCACATTGCTCCATCAGTACTCTAACAGTGCAAGGTGTATGAAGCCCCAGATTAGGTTCAAGTCTTGTTAATCAGAAGAGTTAGTGTTTTGATAAAGTTTACATGGTGCAATGTAAATTACTTTGTTTTGGAAAAAAAAAGTTCTGCGAGAAAGTATACCGTGTGGGATTCTGACTCAAATAGATAAAGTTCAAGTCAAACAAGTTTATTTAAGTCATACTCTGATACGATACCTAAAAGTAAATGTCTATAAATATAGACAACCCTTATATATAAAATCAGTGAAAGTTGTTAGTTGATTTGTATTTCGTGGTTTTTCTCGTAAGGGTTTTGTACGTAAATCTTTGTCCAGTGTTGATTTGATTCCAATTCCTAACATATTGCAAAAAAGTCAGCATTGGGTTGGTACAAACTGATTCCAATTTGCATTATGATAGGCAATGAAATAGGAACAGGTCAGGAACAAGTTCCTGAGCCTGATATGAATGGTGCTTTTATGAAAAACCAACATCATCAATTATTCAATTCCTCATGAGTACTGCACCGGATTCTGAATTCCGACGCGTTTCGAAGGCCTCCCCCGAAGAGCATAAAGTGGGCAGATTGAAAATTCGAAATCAGGACCATCTGATTCTACCAAAGAACTTCATGGACAATTGGCAGAATCTGAATAAATTTGTCTGCCTCCCTTGCAATTCCCTTGTTGCAGGTAGCCATCGGCCACAGGGAAATATGCGTGGTCGGCCTGCTTTGTTGTTGTTTTCAGGACACCTTTTCTGCCGTTGGAAAAGATAAAAACCAAACAATACGATCACACATGCACACTGCCTCTTGCTTTTGTTGCTACATGTAACTTAACTTGCCTACATACTGCTCTGTAAAGTAGCCATATACCCCTCTTCTTAGAGTGTTTCTCCATTCTTAGAGTATTTCTCTAAGAGATACTCAAAAACTCACTTCCAGAATTATCATATAGGGAGTTTTTTTAATAAAATCAATTCTCTAGATCTCCGTACTCTCTAACTAACTCCTAATACCCTGTTTCTTATATTGTACTCTTGTAACACTGACGGGTGCACCCTACTTGTCATACCTCTTCTCTTTTCTTCTCTTTTCTCTCTCTTATTTCACTGACAGATGAGACTAGAGTAGATACAGAACACGATTCGATCTCTAGAAGTAAGGAGGATGGAGGATAGTTTTGAGGATCTCTAAAAATAGAAAATCATATATGAAAATTGTTAGAGAGACATTTTATATCTAAAGTCCCTAAAAATAGGGATAGTGAGTTATATGCTCTTATACACATTGTTTAGCTGTTATTATGTTGCTTTCACATTAGCATATTGGCTTTGACACGCTATGTGAGTAAAATGGAATGCAGAAAAGGAAGCATTATTGCTGCGATGCGCAACGAAAGAGCCCCTCATGATCACCATGTGAGGAATGGTAGGGTTTACGATGTTCAAAGGAGAAGAACCGGGTCTCAAAAGCAGGCTGTTGCAATGCCATAAGAAGTTCTTGCAAAACTGCAATGTGCATTCATGGCATTCATGGAAGGTGAAGTTGGTGGCAGCAACTTACTCTGAGGAGTAAGCAGGGAGAGTGACTGCCCTCCACATTCATCTGGAGGCCAGCCCAGTGAGATTGTGGCCACTGATTGGATGCAGGAGTTGCAGATATTGTACAGAGGTAGATCATGGATAATTGTATGGTTGCTCATAGTTCAGTTCCATTCAGCATAATTGTCCTACCATTCTGGGAGGTTGAAGCTTCTGGGCATCTATGGATGTTGACTAGCAAAGTCATCATACACACCAGCTAGCTAGAAACATCAGCAATACACCAACCAGGCTCCATTTGACAGTGTAGTAGTGCTGTTCTTTGTGGCAAAGCAGCATTTGCCTTGCTCTGAAAGGATCAAAACCATCAGATTGTATAAATGCACTTTGTACTTGACAGAATTTTTGCTCCAGGCCTTTTGCAATCCCTTTTGCATATGTAGAAATATTGCAAGAAATGAAGCAAAGCATTCCTATCTCCTTGTCTAGCTCAGCTAAGTTAGGAATCCCAGAATTTATCTATCTTTTTTTAAGATAATAGATTAAAACCCTGCCTCTACACCTAAAGTAGATGTACACAGCCAATCCCAGAATTTATCTAGCTGATAAATGTTTCACTGCTTCAAAAGGCTGCTTGATTCATACAGGAATATGAAGTATAAACACTAGCTCTCCACATGGACCTCTCCTTTGATTCCATTGGACAAGACTGTCATTTTCCCTGTTACTGAGAAAATTGGGGGTGCAGGTCATTGTAGGAGACAAACTGAATCCACTGCTAAACTACAGTGCTTTAAAGCAATTCTTGATCTCAAGTTGAGGAACCTTCAGCTATTCGATGTTTGTGAATCAGTGGCTGAAGAGGAGCATTGATCAAAAAGGGTGTTAGATTATGATTTGATATCTGAAATACTAGTGATATGAAATTTGCAATTCCAAATTGTCATCATTGCAGGGCTCCTGTCATCTTGTAAAAAATTGATGATTTACCACTCTTAAAATAACCTTATTTCACTTCGTGAAATTACGTAGAACTATGTAAGTCAATAACATATATATTAGAATAACAAAAATCAAAATCACTTCTTTATGTATGTCGTATAGTTAGATTGGTATTTGAAGCATTTTTATAAGTTATTATCTTTTTATATGTTTTATCTTAATAATTATTAATGATGTATAGTAAAAATAACTAATGGTCAATATGTTGAAGACCATATAAAAAACTTATATGCCTTATATTTTAGAGTGGAGGTTGTATACTGCATATTTAATTGCAAGGCAGTAAGCCTTAATTACACAACGGATCATCAGTATTTATTAATTAACACCCAAAATGCAGTCATAGTTCCCCCACCTAATTAAGGAGATGCAACCCCACCTAATTAAGGAGATGCAATTCCACTGGGACACTTAGAACAGCTGAACATGTCTCCATCTGTAGCTGTCATCCAGCATAATCATAATGCATCACCATCACCGTAGCATTCAGCAACTAGTGGTTCATCAATGCACACCATGGAAAACAAACTGCAGGGTTCCTTGCCAGATTAAGCACATATGGTTGATTGCTTCTGGGCTCTTGCTGCAGTTATCTTTAGACTCTCCCATTAGTGAGTGGGTCTTAATTACTCAGGATCAAAGCTAACAAAGTTGTTTAAGGTGGTGTGTCAAATGAGAAGGCAATTTTTTTATTGCCGTGCGCGTGTTCACGTTAGAGAAAGCATCAACTCTGTCAAGACCAAAGAGCAACCAAGTTAAGGAACTCTAGGGCAAAGCTGTGTGCAGCAGTTGTTGCTGCAAGTGCAGTTGACCTAACATTAGAAACTAAAAATAGATTGTCAGATCGGTGCCCTATGTTTATTCAAGTTTATGTTGCTTGCCCGAACACCTAACCAAGAGAGATATTTCTGCCTTTGACATAGGCTTTCAACCAAGGTTGGCCCTTAACTACTGACACAGGAACTGGGTTGAAATCCTATGTAGTAGTAATCACCAAATTGGGAGAAACTGATAATTCAGGATCAGATGATATTCATGTGTATCCTTACAATTTACTAAGAACTTTCAGAACCCAGTTCATGTGTACATTAGAATCATGTCCACTTTTGCACATGAGATGGTTCCACTGAATCCTTGATGATCGGTTCACCAACTTCAGGTGTTTGTTACATTATGACAATTTAAGCAGCAAGACAGGAGCACTGTCCTACACGCCCTACTTTGATTTCAGCAGCATATTCCAAGTCCCAAGGTACTACCAACCATAGAAAATCAAAAACAGGGAACAGTTTAAAAGGTCCTCTAGTACCATAGCAGTATGTGCCGTGCAAATTATGAAGGCTGCAAGGTCAAGCAAAGCCGGCAAACATCTATATTTATCTCATTTTGAGGGATTTTATCGTCGAAACTTCTCGTGCAGCTTCAAGATATATTCATTTTGTTGTACAAAACAATCAAAGCATGATTGGCAGTACAGCTTCCCGAGATATTACAATAAGCAAGATATTTGGATCTTAACTACTATCTCGTTTATTGTGAACATGAAGAAATGTGTAATATCTAACAAAAGGTCCATTCGAAATGATATCTTCATTTCCATCATAATTTTTTTTGACCGGGCATCTCTATTATAATTTTCATCATCGATTTAGGATCTGAGGGACTCACCTTATTCTCCTTTTGTTTGAGAGCAATTTATCCTACATAGAACAAAGAAAAAAGAAACAGCTCTAAACTCTATCAAGCGGCTTCGAACAAAGATAAACCGTTTGTCGATCCTTGTGGTGAAGCTTTGATGATATTCATGCAACATTCGCCTTATGCATTCATATCCAAAAAGAAAGCCTTTTCCAATATGGCCGTGATGCTAGCATCGACAGTTAGCTGAAAAGCATATAGAAGAGTAAATTCACAGCATAACTTTGAAAAATATAACGAGATGTTACTATTGACAGTCACTTTTCCATATGCAATATTTCCTTGTATTAGATTTTGCGATACAATTTTCTGGTGCAATACAAATGAAATGATTTGGCATCAAAACACACGCACACAGAGAGATGAACCAAATAGTTTTTTAGGGGAAAACCGGCGGGAGGCTCCTACTGGGAAAGTATATTGATCACAAATAAAGAAAGAGTACGAGAGGGGTAAAAAAGAAAAGAGAACAAAAAACTTATCAGCTGAGACAAATAGTAACAGCAGGAAAAAAGTTGTTGCCGTGGTTAGGCATTGCATGTTATGTTAATGATTCAGCAACAATTTAAATGTTAAGAACATTTAAGGCTACTAGAGATGACTGGGATGGAAACTGGCATGGCATGAGCTGATTCTCAAGTACCGCCCAACACATTTTCAGTAACTTCACCAACTACGCCCAACCTTACACAGCTGTGACACCTTGTGTTGGGTAACAGAGAAACAGTATCTCATCATGAATTGTTTGCTCAGATGCATCAACACGGTATCTCAAGAGCATTAAATGGCGTTTTCTACACACAATCATTGCACTGACCATGAAAAACCAAATAGTTGCAAATGATGAGGGACTCAGCAGTGCATGTCTCTTTTTATGTGTTCTTCTGTTCTAATCATTTTCTGAACTCCCAAATTGATCCCACTAGTCAGACAGTGTTACTGGCTTACTGCTGATAATTCAGAGAATCGAGTTCTTTTTATCCCAAGTCAAGGGAAGAATCTTTGCAGTCATGAACTGTGGTCCCTAGAGGAAACAAATAAATGATACCATGTCTATTGTCATGAAGAATGCTCCTAGTTCAGCACCAGAGTCTTTGCAATCATGCTTTATTAAGTATCATAGGGCATTATTTCTTCCACAAATAAACGAAAATAATACAGATTACAGAAATGTCTATGACTTGGAAACTACAAAACATGCATGACCCAGGTATGCAAGTTGTGTATTTGTGATGCACAGATCTTGAACCATTTTTTGTTGGCCATCCAAAAGTTGAGGTCATTGTCAAGGCACTTAAATTAGTGATCAGAACTGACTACTCAAACATTTGTTTGGTTGATAAAGGGTGTTAATGTTTTCTTCAATCAAGAATGTTCTTGTTGTATTTGCCATGTTTCTGAAAAGAAGGAAACAAGCTAGTAGTTGCTTGGAGAAGATACAGAAAGTCAGCAATAGAACATGTTTGTGATTGGCAAATCATCTCCACTCCACAATCCAGATATTCTAGGCTGGTACCGATCGAGAATGGATATAAAGTTGAAAAGGGGAAATGGGAAGCAGATGTGAACCATCATCAAGAAACATTGGCATGCATAGAGAACAGACCACACTGACAGGATTTTCAGAGAAGTGCAGCCTTGAGTTGCCCAAATTTATTTTACATAAGTGATGCAAGTGTCGCAACACATAAATGCAAATTCGGTCTTTTGATTAGTATCCAAAAAACAGAAAAACATTACAAATGAGAGGAAACAACTCCTTGTAATCTTGTACTCACTAGAAGTACATTCTAGAGCAGAATGATTGTTTGTTTATTGTACACATTTTATAATTTCAGTTTGGCTCAGTGATTTTTTTTAAAGCAAAGTTGATAAGAAACAAAAATGTATAACAGGAAGCAGGAAATAATGGAGGATTGTATTAGGCAAAACTGAAGAAAAAGCAAGTAAAATGAATTCACATAAGACCAAGAACTAGCAATCAAGAAGATCAAAAATTGCCGAGAACTGTTTGCTAAGAGAGAGAGATGCTTTATTAGCGGATGTCAATATAGCAAAACAGTACTCTACACATATATTCTGCTACTTTCATAAAGACTCCTCAAACAAGACTAAACTTATATGCATACAAATTATCAAAAGATGGTGCATATATTCTTTGCTTCTAAAGTAGTGGGAAATGATAGTAGAATATTTAATTTGATGAGAATAGGCTCGCAAATTCATCCTCAAACTCTTTTTAAATAACTTTTCCTTAAAGACTTTCCAATCAGAAATTATAGCTAACAACAGAAACTGATCGGTTGCTGTACTGTTCTTAGATTTATATATTAAAGCACAAGAAGTCAATGAAATAAAATATTTTTATTTTAAAACCGTTGCTGCCATTGCGATAGCTCAATGACAGGCTATTAATTGGTGAGTTAAAGATGACTTTAAAGAATATCTTTATGTGGTAATTTTGTGATTCATAAATATTTTCTCTGGCATTGCTCCAGATTCATAAATACTTTAGACATCACAGTGTATTTGAACATATCCCAAAATAAGACACTGTATAAAATGAGCAAACACAGATGTCTGGAGCAATATATGGATGTGCGAGATACTTGATACCATATTTTATTATTTTAAGTGACTAATTGTTACCTGAGAGCTCTGAAACACCTATAGGACACACAGAAATTTCATGGGAAGTGGAGACCATACCAAAAGATCTAAACAATCATTTTAATGTCCAAGGGCTAAATTTTATACCTGATGCTATCTGCAGTAATGCTCAATATAGCCCCAGTATCCTCAGTTCTGTAACATGGTTAGGATCAAGGTCTGGCACTCCATCAGTTCCTTCAAGATCCTCTACAATATATTCCTGCCATCAGAGGACTGTCAAATGCGAGCAGAATTTTAATACAGGCTTTATGGGGTAAATGAGAACACAATTAGG